>JAQNCB010000028.1:29822027-29833365 GCA_030068295.1 Euristhmus nudiceps | reverse complement strand
GTGTGTAAATCTATGGTAGTGGCACAGCCTTAGATTTTCACGGAACTGTTTTGTGTCAAACCCTAATAAATCCTGAGGTAAATAAGAAAAATCTTCTATCATACAAGTACAGTCTTTCTTACATGTCTGAATAAAATGCCTCAAAAAATTTCTGACGTCAATGCCACACAGACAATTTTCTGACTAAAAATGTGAAAAGATTTTCCATGAAAAATGGACCTGTTTCATTTTCACCCTGTCAGTCAAAAGCTGTTTCTTTTGGGCAGTAAACACTCATTACACATTGTATTCTTTGTTATTTAGTCAATGAAAGATCAATATATGGCACCCTTTTTCCCCAAATCCATCAAAACAGTCCCCAACCTGTCGACATAGTGACCCAAAGTTATGTATTGTTCATCACCTATTCAACTGCACACATGATGAACATTCACCTCATCAATAGTTCGTAGAGCACAAATGAACTGCAACAGCACATACAGTTTTCAATAGAAATAAACATACCCAAATATCCCTTGCGTTTTTTGTTTTGATTCCCCTGCCAGTTATGGATAAAAAGGGTTTTGTACCTGCTAATCATATCTTGTCCAGTGCCCATGATGAATGTTCCCCCCCTCCAAAATCCCCTCTAGTAACACAATCCGATGCCTCAGAACAGATTCCTCGAAACCGGTTTCCTCGAACTGCATGCCAGATAACTTATTGATGCAAATAATCAGCTGGTGACGTTGACATTGACAAGACCAGGAATTGCGTCCAGCTGGCGTGCTGTAGAGTGCGAACGTGCTGACGTGCATCCTTCATCGAAGCATCCTACATCAAACATGTTTGTCATTGTTTTTCATGGATCAAAAGCAATATCACAGGTCTCAGTTGGAAGAAACTTGAATTCTATCTCAGGATTGATAGAGTACTTGTCTGAAGTAAAGGGGACCTTTGATTTTTTAACTCCATGAAACGTTAGGGGGTGCCACTACTGTGGGTTTATATATATATATATATATATATATTGTACAATTCCTAGTATTTATTTTCATATTTAGTTCTATTTTACTTTATTTTATTCATATTATCTTATGCTATGTTCCTATTATTATTCTTGTTTACTGCACCTTGTGTCCGCATGATACGCAATTTTGTTCACCTGCAATATATTTAATGTCATGTAGGAGAATGACAATTCTCAAGCTTTTGAATCTTGAAGCTTGAATCTAGTGTCTAAACATAAATATATCTAAATGTTTAGCTTTGGAAAAAAGCTAAGAAACCACTGAAAAATTATAATTTTCTCTGTTTTTATTTCATAGTGGCATATATTTTTGGGAACTTAAAAACATTTGTTTTACTCCATAAACAGCTGACATAGCTTTCATAGAACCACAGCCTTAGGTAAATTTGTGCACTTGGGTAACTTTATGGCACAACTGGTGCACAAATTACATCGTCTCAACCTTATTTAAAGGCTTGATTAGGTCTGGAGCTTTGGCTGGCATGATAAGAGTCAGGAACTTGTGGTCCTTTATCTACACTTTGATTGACCTATCTGTGACGCCTGAAACATTTTTTGTTGGGTTTCTTCCAGGATAGCCTTGTGTATGGCTTGAATCATACATTGGTCACAAACAAAAATTTGCTCTGCACTGGCCCATGGTGGTCTGCAAATATGAAGGCAGCACCAATCTGACCTAAAAAAAAAAAGCTTAATCGCTCAATTTCACCACGTACTCAATCACACTCCAGAGGGCTAAGAGATTTCTAGCCATCTGTCAGGGAACACAGCAAGCAGCTGAATATGCTCTAGATTTCTTCATGTTCTGGATTTCTGTTTCCAATTTGGCCAATAGAGCCACCACCAAAGAATCTCAGATCCCCCTTAAAAGCATGACATAGCCACTCCGTATTCATGCCATTGACAAAGGACTTGTAGGTCACTCACTGCACTTCACATCTTAGATTGAAACTGAGTACAAAAACATCATGATCCTGATAACCACCATGCCTGAACACCTTATAATCTCCCCCTGCCCCCAATTTTCTCCCTAATTTAGTCATATCCAATTCCCACCCATAAGGTATTATCTTCCTTATTACATGACCACCACCAACCAAGGAGGGGTAAAATGAAAGCATGCACATGCTCCCTCCGTGACATGCAACACTAGCCACCCTCCTCTTTTTGAACTGCAGGTCATGCATATTATGGGGATGTTCTAACACACTCGGTGGAAAAGTTCATCTGCTCCCTCGTACGAATGAACTTACAGAGACTCATGATTGGCTGGCGACCGCTGTGAGTGACAGGGAAGTGAGCATATGCCAACCCTCCCTCCCATGAGAGCTTGGTCAATTAGCTCCCATGGACTCCCGTTCACAGATGGCTGTGGCACACCTTATAATCTTAAACATGGCACAACACAACTCTGCCCTCTCAGGGACCGATTGTGTAATCACCTGCCTCATGCCAGTTCATCCGGAACAGTTGAAAGTCCTCACACCATGCATTCCATAGATATCCTATCTAAATACCATGAACTGAGTGATGTGTTCAGCTAAGACAAAAAGTCAGTGGCCTGCATAGACCATACAGTGTATGACTGTGATCCATATAGCCATTCACATTACCCATTTTACTGCAAGCCCTTAAGCAGTTAGGTCTTCACAAAACTGGACTTGCAGATTACCTAATCTTGGGTCACATCTGCCCTAGAGATGAATGAAAAACTGCCTTCCACACAACCAGCTGGCACTTGAAATAGTCTGTAATGTCATATGGTCTGTAATGCCATCTTACACCCTCTCTGTCTTCCAATAACTCATCAATGACATCTTGTGGGGCATGCTGGGGGAATGTGATTACCTATATTGAAGACATGAACTCCCTAAACAGTGAGGACTGGGTCCAACATGTAAAGAAGCATGCTCACGCATCTCCTCCAGTACCACATTTATGTAAATACTGAAAAATGTGAGTTCCACGTATTCATGTTCACTTCTGGCATATGTCATCAGTCCATCACCATAAATACTGACTGGAGGGAGCCAAGCACCCACTTGTTCACTGATCACAAGAACCTAAAGCGATGAACACAGCCAAGAGACTGAACCCATACCAGGCTCAAACTCGCGATCTAAAGGTCGACAGAGGTGAACCCTGTTGATCAGAGTTATGACTTTTTCATATAAAACCCTGCCGAGGGAAATAGTGAACTTTTGCCTAAACTTACAAAAATGCCTTTTGTTTTGTCAAATAGTGAAAAAGCTCCCACACTTAATGAGAAGTCCTATTAGGTTGATACATCAAAAGAAAATACTGCCGTTTACAAAGGTCTTTATTTGCAAATGAATATACAGCTAGTGTACATTAAACTTTACTAAAGAGTTTTAAATTTGTGAATAACTGTTTATGAACATGCTCTCAAGGCATTTGTCAGTTTTTCAAGTGCTATGAAGCTCTTCCATTAGCTTCACAGCTCGCTCAGCCACCATATTTGAGTGAGTCACATCATGCACTGATCGGTCCTTTATCAATGGGGTGGAAAAACATTTTCAAGCCTTAGGACACTTATAGATAGCAGCAAAACTGCAACACTGAAAACAAAACAAAACACCTGCTACTGATCCTGCTGCAGAAACACGCTCAAGCTGCCACTGCTTGTGTACACCAATACAGAAATAATGTTGGATGTGGGTGGTTTTTACATAAATAAAAGCAAATAACAGCAAAAAACTAATTGGCAAAAATTCATCATATACAACACCAGGAAAATTAAAAAGTCATAACCCCACTGTTGATACAACACACAGGAGACCCAAACTATGATGTATGTACTTTAAATATTTAGCTTAAGCACCCCTGACACTTGCACGACTTTTGGCCATGATTTTGTCATGGTAAGTCGTGCCATTTTGGGGCACGAACCGGGAGGCTCCCGCACTGTTCACGACTAGTTCATGCATACTTCACGGCGAGTTCACGACGAGCTCACGAATAGTTCACGAATGCGGGCCCATCAGTGTCAACATTGACACGAACTGGCACGACAAGTTCACACATAGTTTGCGCATAGTTTACCCGCTTCCCACATTGGCACAACGAGTTTGCGCAATCTCGGAGGACGGTGTCGACTTGGGCACGCTATATAAAAAGGGGCCTCCCCAACCCCTGGTCATTTGTGGATTGGCTGTGGAAGAGACAAGAGAGAGTTTCCTCTTCCTCATGTCAGAATCAGAATCAGAATCAGAATCGGTTTTATTGGCCAAGTATGTGCACACATACAAGAAATTTGACTCCGGTGTTACGTTGCTCTCGGAATGCATACATAAATAAAGAAAAACATACCAAAACAGGGACAAAGGCAAATGAACAATGAATTAAGGAAAATTCCAGAATCGTAATGTGGATAGTAATGTCTGGTTTGTGATATAAAGTTGTCTCTTCGCTGGCGATCTCTGGAAAGCCGAGCAGTGTCCACACGCACACAGATGCTGGAAAGCACATTGCAACTATGGTATGAGGCAAGGGACATTCTACTCAGAAAAGTGCGATTGTCATAGTCGTGAACTACTCTTGAACTGTCCGTGAACTGCCAGTGAACTCGTCAACTACTTGTGCCATGTGCAAACTGTTCCTGAAGTGCGTGGACTGCCATGCACTGGCACGCATCCTCCCACATCGTCCCAACGAGTTCACGAACAGTTTGCGCATAGTTCACAACCTGTTCGCGAAATTTTGTCGTGACCAAAATTTTGAACATTTCAAAATTCTCATCCTGACATGGCACGCAGTCACAGGTTTATGCACACTTCACGCAGGTTTACGACTAGTTTGCGCATTGGCACGACTCGAGTCGTGCCAATGCGTGCCACAGAATTGTGCAAGTGGCAGGGGCCTATACTGGTTAAAATTTATCACTAATAAATATACAGAACAATTTATATAAAACATAACTTGCAAAATAGTGTGAAGAAATCCCAAATAGTGTAGGAGGTAGAAAAATAATGCTTTAGGAAGCTGTTTTCTAGTTCACTTCTAATGGTGTCTGCCCCTATGCATTTTCACAGGTGGTAGGGGTGTTAGAAGGAGAAGTTACGCACTAACAATCTGTGAATCACCCTACGCACAAATCTGTTAGGCATGTGCAATTGAAAATCATATTCCAAAGTAATATTATGTTCTGTTTCTATGCCGGTTTAGTATTATGTGCCTTGCAGAAGAATGTTAAAGTGGAATGTATTATTCATTCACTTCTGCTTTGTTAAAAGCGATGGCTAATTATGTTGTTGTGAGCTTAGCTTAATTCAAGAATATATTTTAGGTACCTACACAATATAATTCGGACAGGCAGTGTAGTATTTTTTATGCTCTCTAGAGACGCAGTCCCTTCCTTTTCTCCTGGGATTCTTCAAAAAGCCCCATAAGGACAGCAGTCATTACAGGCGCTAATGATAACATGGAACTTGTCTCTGACTGACATAGAAGGGGGTCCCCAGGTGCCTGCTTTACATTTGATAGCAGGAAGGGGAAATGTGTGTGTGTGTGTGTGTGTGTGTGTGTGTGTGTGTGTGTGTGTGTGTGTGTGTGTGTGTGTGTGTGATAAAGGATGAACTGTGTGACTGCATTGTCAGGGGTGTGTTTTAATTAAACAGATGAGAACTACAGCAATAAAGGTACTGAGGAGGCCTGTGGGCTTGGGTTTTAATTGCGATGCAGAAAGAGTGGTTTCCAAGGGCAATTTTCACACACAGGACTGGCTTGCATTTACCGGTGTTTACATGCTAAACCACATTTTTTGCTAAACGTTATTTTCAGTATTGTGCATGAACGTGTTCATATTTTTTGTTGATGATGAAATGAATGATTCAAATGATGAGCATGGATTTGAACTTCGTTCACTATGGAAATAGTGAACACTGCACAAGTTCAAAGTTCTCTCGCAGAGCCCTGGAAGAGATATATTAATCTCTTTTCAATGACTCTGGTCTCTATTCAAGGGCTGTCTGCTCACATGTCAAGACACTGTTTTATGGCAAGCTGCATGACGTCTCCATGGCTGGTGCTAACAGTAATGACATCTAATACTTCTGAAGCTAGTTTGTTTATGCATTTGAATCAGTTTTATGAACAAATGAGTGAAGACTCAGAAGGTTACACATTTTCATTCAAATTGTGAATGCCCGGTCTGGAAAAGTAGGTCCAGACAGTTTCCATATTTGAAACAACATATGGAGTTGAAACATCAGAACAGTCTTGAGGATTACATGCAATTTATATATTAGCAAAATAATGTACAAATGTACATGAATTATTTTATTTTTAGGACTGTGACTTATAAAAAAATGAACTTTGAACATGAGCCTGTTCATTTTGAGCAGTGTGGCCTTAACTCTAAACGGGTGTTGTTGTTTTTTTTTTAAAGTGTGAACACAGATTTTGTTTTTGTTTTTAAACCTGAGAGTGACAGTACTAGGGTAGCACATACTATGGTAAATAATATGATGAGTGTAAAGGATATGAACACAACAGTAGAAAAAAAATGCTGTTAATGCATATGTTGCTAAGAGGATTTGCCTGAACCCATTTACCTAGTGCACATTATCTAGTCTAAGAATGATGGCAATTCTGAGTTTGTTTTCAAAAGTCACATTTTTTTTATTCATACAACAGGAAAATTGGATGTGGATTGGGATTTACTTAGATGTACTTAGATGTGGATTGGGATTTTCTTTATCACTAGGGCATTTTCCATAGTGATCACATACTTCTGTTTGTACAGGAAAGATGAAATTGGTGAAAACTGATCAGCTCTTAGATAACAGAGATGTTAACATAAGCCACCTGTGTTCACAATGCATCTTTGTTTTATGGTTTTATGGCCAAACTGCAACGCAAATCTCCAAAGCCATGCAAATGAGGTAATGCTCACAAGGAAAGAAAGACTGCACATTCTTTTTTCATATCAATACATTACTCTAAAAACAGACAGTCCTCTAAACCTTAGCAGTTGCATACTTAACGAAAGTTAAGAAGATAAAGTCTTTGCAAATAGTGCATATTATATAAGAATATATATATATATATATATATATATATATATATATATATATATGTACAGTTGAGCCTTGCTCGACTGGACCCCTGTGGACCGATTTTGACAACCCGATTTAATTATTTTTTATTATTTATTATTATTTTTTTAAGGATAGTTCGCAGCGCGAGTAGCACGAGCACTCCACGCGAGCAGCAGCGTGAGCACTACATTAAATGAATTACTGTATTCTGTATTACAATATGTATTACATGTATTTACTGTACAGGTACAATATAAATGTATTATTTGGGTGTTAAATGTTCAGTACTACTGTGCTATTACAGAACACTGAGGTGATTTTACTTGTACAGTATTCAGTATGGAGTATAGTCCCCACCCCCCCCAAAAAAAAAAAATTCACTTCATTCGACCAGACTATTCACTAATCCGGACACCCTATCACTCCTCTTTGTCCGTACTAGCGAGGTTCAACCGTACATACATTTAATTTTTTTTTCCTGAGAGTATCACTGAAATTGTTAAAAATAATTAGACAATTGCAGTCATGACAGTTTGTCCAGCAGATTGTGGATAAAGTCAAAAATCAACAATCAACCTTTCAGAAAACATATGAAGTGGTCTGATCATTAAGACTGTGGATTAGGCAAGGGAAATGAGGCAAGAAAATGCTACATGGTGTAATTTTTTATTCAATAAAAGCAATAATAGATCTTTTCACATATTTTTGATTACAAGTCAGTGAGCAAGTTATGTAAAATGCAGGCTTTGAATTATCTACCTCTGTGATAGAATACTCTAGAATTACATGAGCCATTACTACATGACAAACTATACTTACTACACAAATTATTCAAAGCCTGTGGAATTTTTCTGCAGGGTAAAATACTATGCAAGAGCAGAAAGAATTCAAAGTAAGAATGGATGAGTAGTAATATTGTGGTATAATACTACATATACATATTATGATTCATTCATTCATTTTCTAAGCTGCTTAATGATAATTAAGGTCGCGGGTCCGTCCCAACCAACTCTGGGTGAGGGTGGGGTACATGCTAAACAGCTTGCCAGGCCATCGCAGGGCCAACACTCACACAACCATTCACACTGATACTGACACGTAGGGGTGATTTGGAATAGCCACTTAACCTACTGTGTATGTTTCTGGACTGTTGGAGGAAATCGGACTACCCTTAGGAAACACATGCACTGGGAGAACATGCAAACTCTACACAGAAACACTGAGGCTGGAAATAGAAATCAGGCCTTCTTGCTGAGAGGCGGACGTGCTAACCACTACACCACCATGCTGTCTCTCTCTATCTCTCTTTATATCTCTATACATTATATATATATATATATATATATAACGTATGTGTGTGTGTGTGTGTGTGTGTGTGTGTGTGTGTGTGTGTGAGCACGAGTTACACCAAAAAAAATCAGATATTTGAATTATACTGTTAGAAGTGGTGAGATTCAGGATGTCCACTGGAAAATTCGATCTTTAAACAATACGTAGAGAGCTATAAATTACTTCCATATACTTTATAGCTCTCTGTATATTGTCTAAAGTTCGACTTTATTTGAAGTTTGTGTTTTGGTCGAGTGCTGACAGGCCAGGAAGAAAGTTATTGACTTGTCCGTATGGGGAATTTCTGGACTGCTGAATAACCAATCAGACTGTGTGTACTATCATTGCCATTTAATAAACACTGGCTTTGTTATTTATTCATTTTCTGAACCACAAACACTTACTCGGGTCGTCGGGAGACTGCATCCCTTTCTGGTAATTTGTTAGAATTCCCATTCGTTGACTCTGGGCGAAGGAAGGGTGCACCCTGATCAGCTCGCGTGTCCATTGCCAACACACACACAACCACATACCTGCATGTCTCTGGACTGTGGGTGGAAACTGGAGTGCCCAGAACAAATTTACACAAGCACCAGGAGATGATGCAAACTGTACACAGAAACACCCGTACCACTTCAATCAGGAACCTTCTTGCTGTTAGGCAGAGGGGCTAACCACTATGCCATGGTGCCAGCCTACTGGTATCCTACATATCCTGTTTACTATAAAGTGTATAGTATGGTTTTTGCCCGATTACCCTCCTCAATAGGGTTCCGCAGTACTTCATTGTTGGAATAAAAGTCATTATGGTCACCCTGATGACATACGTACTCATTTGGCAGCCGGTGTGATTAAATAATATAGTACAGCTGCCGGCAGAGCAGATAATGCTTTGCCACAGACATGGTATTAAATACTTCAAGAGCTTGTAGTTTAAGCAAGATGTCTGTATTGTGTTTAAACTTTAACTTTTTTTTTTTAAGTTAACATCACACATTTGCACTCAATCCATCGCCTTTAACCCTCTTTTAAGTCTCTCTAATTCAGCACTTTGTAGTTGCATTGATTTAACAACCACATCGATAGCTTTCAAATGTAGCAGCCTGTGTGAAGAGGAGCTGTGGAGCATGAAGAGAGAAAGATTTACTCTAGGTACATGAGGGTTTCCTTCCACATGGCTTTTGCTGCATTATTCAGCTTGTGTTGATGCACAGTGTTTTATGTGTGACTTTGTACCAGCATCTCTCCTCTACACTTTTCTTAATTACCAGGTATCCACTGGGACACCTACTGAGGCTTACGTATCTCCTACACAACTTGTTCAAGGTTGTGACTCTTGTGTTCACAAAGCCTCTCTAACACCTGTTGCTATGAACACTGGTGTTCGACCCTGTAGGTTTCACTTTCAGGAAGGTGTTGGTCTTATGAAAATTGACCTACAATCACTTGGGGCTTGGCAGAGACCCTGGTGTACTGAGCTGCTGTACTGTGAATCATGTTCTCAAGAGTTTGGGAATGGAAGAGAGAAGATCAAGGCTGGACTGTGGACTGGGAGCATAGTTTCAGGGGCATGCTAAAGGTCTATTGCTAGCAGCTGTTTGGAGAGTGCTGAATATCCTTGGGATGGAGCCTTTTCTGAGAGGGTGGTCACTTTGGTCTGCCTTTGTCAAAGTCTCAGTGATGCACTCAAAAAAAATGAAAGAAAGGAAGAGAGGGCACAACAAGAGAGTTTGGAGTGAAATAAAAAGTAGCTCTGGGAATGGAGTTGCAGAGAGCACAATATTGGGCTTGAATGCTATCCTTGCACTCACTACACTCTCCAGCTCTCGAAAGAGCACTTGAATCTGCCACCACGCCTCTCTACAACAAAAGAGGCCTGCTTTAATAATGAAGGCTTAAAGCCCAAACATACTCTTTAAAACTCCTTCTTGTCGGTCTTCTGTGAAACAAAAGAGATAAGCAGCTCACACACTTAAGCTCAGTCAAGGAAGGCATCAGAACAAAGTGACACTCACACTCAAGCCAAGGCAGCTCTTCATGATGACTTCATACTAATTTTTCTGCAACATGGCCAAGCACTGCGTTTAGTGTTTATCTCTTAGTGGCAGTGCTATGTGGATATGAGGAGCAGCGTGGGCAGTTGCCTAGCCTATTCTGCCTCTGGTTTCTTCTCCAAGTCATGAGCAGATAATTGGTAGAATTCCCAGCAGGCATTAGTGCTGTTTTAATCTAGCATGCGTGCAATCCTGGCTCCCTGTCTGGCACCGATAGGTCTTCAACACACCTGCGACACCTTCTAAGCCACAGGAACACACAGGTTTAAATAATGTGGAGAGAAAATCCTCCGAGTGGTCATGATGCTTGTGTGTGTGTGTGTGTGTGTGTGTTTGTGTGTGTGTGTGTGTGTGTGTGTGTGTATGTATGTGTGGACTGAGGGATGGAAATGGGGTGAAATTCACTCATTCATTTTCTGGTTTGTTGTCCTGAGGAAGGTCGTCTCACCAAAACGTTGACAAATAAATCCATTGCAAGTGAGAAAACCATGTTCGGGAGTTTTCTTTGTTACTTCAGCTTCTTAGTTGACTTTTCTCCTACACACCTGTCTACCTACCAGTGTGCAAAAGTTTTTTTTAATATTCATTCATTCATTCATTCATTTATTTTCTGAACCACTTACCGTATTTTCCGGACTACAAGTTGCTCCGGAGTATACGTCGCACGAGCCATACCATATACAAAACCATATACAATATATATGGTATATATACCATATACAAAATATATGTATATGGTATATATACCATATACAAGTCGCACTGGACTATAAGTCGCATTTTTTGTGTGAAATTTGTTTCACAAAAATTGGGACAAAGAGCAAACATTTCAACTTAAAAATGCAATTCTTAATAAAAGCAATACAACAGAGAACCGGCTGAAGAGG
>JAQNCB010000028.1:29612237-29624986 GCA_030068295.1 Euristhmus nudiceps | reverse complement strand
CCATCCAAATACAGTATATACGTAAGTTGAGGAGCGTCTGTATATATATATATATATATACAGACGCTCCTCAACTTTGCTGCTCTCCAAGGTACTAGACATTCAATTTCTACGCATGACGCTGCATTCATTGGTTACAAACGACAGACTGAACGTGCCTTCTTCCCAGTTCAACACGCGTTAAAATGTAGTCTCTGTTATATTTGTGCCTACACTGTTTTATGTACAGTGCGCAGATATGGTCAGAAGCGCAAGAATACTGGTGATACAAGTGGCAATGAGAAAAAGCGGAAAGCCATCTCGTTTGAAACGACGGCAGGAGAAAGTGCTGCCGACGAAACTTTTAATGCCAGCCACAGCTGGTTTGCAAGATTCAAGAAGGGGGCAAATTTGCATCATCCTGCACATCCGACGACTCAGCCGTGCACTGCATTTTTCCCTTCGCATCCACCAGCAATCCGCCAAATTATGTTCCGCCCCGCATCCGCCGTATTATACCTGTATGTGGGAAGGGTGCAATATTAGACAGCCACTATTTATATATCATGACAAAATGTGCTGAAAACCGTAAGATCTTCCTACCAACGACTTGAGATTGCCGTGAGTTGTACATTGGGGTGTCTTACAGCTGCTTAACGACAGCAATTACTGTAAGATGGCCCTATGTATACCATCGGAAATTTCCAAGGCAGCCTTTCGAAAAACATAAGAACTCTTCGGCCAGCGTACGGCAGAAAATCACTTCATTTTCTCAAGAATACTGCGAGTTGCTCTTGCTAATTGAACGGCAGCCGTTCCAACTTCCTAAGACGGCTATAGGAAACTATGCCCCCTCCACGAATGTCAACGAACTCTGTCGTATGGAACTGGGAGATTTGTACGAACCCATCGTTCGTAAGAACCTTTGTGACCGTAGCCTAAGCAGGGTAAATTAGTGTGAGGCCACAGTGCAACACTGTGCTGATTCAGTGTATGACATACTAATATTAAACACAGGTCAGTTCATTTGAATAACGAGCAAAGCAATCTAGCAAAGTAGCATTGGGTCACAAACAGGTACAGAACAACGTGCTTTGACAATTGATAAGTTCTGAGAACTTCTTCCTCTGGATTTCCAAATAAATTACCACAAGTGGAGAAAATATTTCACATTCTCTATTTGGTTCTTCATTTTTGAACATGCTGTGTAACTTCTGTAATCACATAAATTATATTTGGAAGAGAAAATGTACTCTGACAAAACAATAATTCAATCTCTATTTACAATCAGCCTGCATGCTCACTCTGTATCTGTACCGGCAGACACCTGGGCACTGTGACTACAGTGTCTCCCAAGTTCGCTCAACATCTCCCCATTATTAAGACATGCTTTTTTTATAAGACTCAACATTAACTAATGCCACAGTTATCAATAACTTAACTGCCACAAACCTACATAATACACAATAAATGATCAATTTAAGTATCCTCCATATATATATATATATATACACAATATACAATGAGGTCTGCAAAGATAATGTTTTACGTACCTTTCCACTGCAGACTTTTCACTGCACATCTTTGGTAAATCTGGTAATCTAGTACTGGTACATCTAGTAATCTATTTAATGGAAGGTTCTTTTAAAGTAGGGTATGACTCGTGTGTGTGCATGTAGATGTGTGTCAGCCTCCTTATAGTAGAACTAGTATGTGAGTCACTTGCACCAGATTATTTTGAAAGGCATAATTCAAAATTCAAAACATTCTAACATCATTTTTGTAGTCTAGAATTTTAAAGAGCCTGTGTTCAGAATGATCACACCGTATTTAAAAGAGTGGGGAAAAAACAGATTTTTCTCATGGAAGTGGAACACTGGTTGATATTCGGGGTGCATCATTCAGCGCTTAGAGCAGTGGAAGACTAATATCAGTTTGATCATTTGTCTTTATTTATTTATATTTTTTTTTATTCAAGGTTTTTTTTCCTCTTCTGAAGTAAAAAGGGAGTTCAGGGTGCACTGCTTCTTTTCTCAGTTGTTCAGTGAGTGTGCTGATATTTTTTTAACTAAAATATATAAACCAGCCTCACAGATATAATAAAAAGCTTTCTTCTCCTGTGACTGAACCCCTCCCCCTTAGATGTTTGGTGATGTTTTCTATGTGATTGAATATTGTTGTACTCCTTCCATGTCTCCTGCACAGGTACCTGAACTACTTTGCCACTAAGCCAAGTCCCACAGGTGTGCTGCTCGACCTGTGGGAAGCCTGTCACCACGGTGATGCCGACCTAGTCTCCTTGGCGACTGCTCTGGAGGAGATGGGCAAGAGTGAGGTCTTGGTTGTCATGACGACAGATGAGGACTGCTGACTGGCTAATCAAAGCCTATAAAAAGTGGGAGAAAATGTGCCACCATGAATAAAGCAATTATTAAAGCCAGAGGATGGGCATAAAGATGTGAACACACCCTGACTCGTCATAGCATGTGCACACAGAAGATACAGAGCTGCGAGCCCCTGGCCCGGTGATCTCTCAGTCTTACACACGTGACTGCACTGGAGTACACAATGGACATGAACCAAAAAAATGTGATGTCATTTGAATGAGAACATTTTTCTAATCTTAATGCAGGAAGCAGGTTTATATCTTGGCCTGTCTGTATAAATCATATATACAAATTCATGATTCAAGGATGCTTTTTTGCCCTCTCAGAAGTGAATCATTTTTCATCTAAATACAGCCAAACACATGCACGCACTCGGATGACATGCTGGAAGCAAAGTGTGAGAGTGTATGATTAAGCATTCTTCAGGTCACGATTGAGCTTTTGTTTCTTAGTGATTATTCAAGGCTTATAGTCATCATGAAACAGATTCTGGAGTGAAACACTTTCTCTAGCGGCTCACACAGAAACACACATACCCACAAAGATGGTTTTTTGATACATTTACACTGAACTGAGTGTTGATAATAATGCACGCAAGCAGCCAAATTACCCAGACACACACTCAGATACAGAAGTGCTGCAGTCGTTATTTGTTTTGCCATTTTCGTTTACAACATATTGAGAAGAGCCTGTATTGAACCCGACACGATAATCATAAACTCCTGTTTATGATTATCAAAAAGAAACAGGCAGCTTTTGTCGTTGCAAGAAAATAGGAATGTTCCGATTTCACGTTTCCCATTGATTGCAATAAGTATTGCATATCTCCTGATACCTGATCCTGGATCAGTCCTGACATCCTCACAGGAAGCAAGCCAAATTCCTGCAGCTGCTGTTGCTTAGTTATGCAAAATATCAGAGACATGATCGTGCCGTGTTCAAGTCAATGTCACTCAATTTCATGACAAAACACATCAGACACTCAGATGTCAAATCAAATCCTATGAGAGTTCATTGTTTCAGACAAGTATCAGTGCACCTCCAGAGGAAAGCTGTGTATGAACCAGAACTTTCTCTTTTTTTTATCCTAGTCATCTTGTTTGATTTTAATGAAATTTTCTCTTCGTGTCACAGAAAATACAGAAGAGCGATCGCACAACAGTTTCCTATCGGGAACGCACTTTTTAATTTACTGTCCATATTAGTGGATCATTGTTTCATTCACCCTTGATGTATCTGCTGTAATTTCTTTCGTAGAATGTCTACATATTTTGCTTGAGTGCTATTATAATGTGCTACACAAGAAGAAATTGGTTAGAAAGTGCTTTAAGGACTTGAAGTTTCACGGCTTTTCTAAATGCTGTGTAATATGTCATGAGTCATACAAACTTACTTTCCAGGCATTGAAACAGACATAAAAAAAATGTCAGCTCTGATTCTGTGATGTTATGTTCGGGTTCAACTTGAGCCATTAATTACTGCTCAGACTCTAAGGTCTGCCATTGGTAGGCCTTGTGTTAAGTGTCTTTGAAAAATGGCACGGCTGCTCTTTGGAGAGCATTGTGTCAAATTCACTGTCTTCTCTGAGTGTGCGTTGGAAACGATACTATAGTGCGAGACTAACATCCATGGCTGTCATCGGCCATTTACCATTTGCCCATTTTGATGTTGTATAATTAGCATATTGTGACCTTAATATTATAAGGTTCAGTCTGGCATTTGGCCGAAAATGAGTTCAACACATTAGTTGGAACATAACTTCACATTTGGAATTATTACTCTCTCTCTCTCTCTCTCTCTCTCTCTCTCTCTCTCTCCCCTCTCCCCTGCCCCTCGCTCTCTCTCTCTCTCTCTGTTGCTCCCATTTTTATGTTACAAGTTTTTCTTTGCCAATATTTTAAGGAAGGTTGCACATCTTAACTGGATTCTATCACAGCCTGTCATAGTTACAGGTGAATTGTTAATGAGTCATTTTATTAATTCCAATACATTTCCCATTAAAGTCCACCTAGTTTAATACAGTAAATGAAGCATTGTGGTGCTATGACATCTCTTGTGGCATACACAAGAACGTAAAAGCATTTAGGTGTCAAAAGCATTAATAAGCTCGAATATTCTTCATACTACTAGTGTGGTATAAAAATCCTTTGTCTTATTCTAGTGTATTTATGTCTAATCTAATATTATGATAAAAAAAATGAAAAGCTTTGAGCATAGTAGCTTAGAGCATAGTAGAACGCTTAGCAATGCAAGCAGTAAATATTAGCTAACATGAGCCTACCTCAAATAATAAGTTTTTATTTCTCTGCAGTATCTCAATGGAAACAGGACTAGATATTAGCTGGGCGTAGATATATTAAGTAGCTATAATACTTAGATAATACATGTGGCACCTATTGCTTTCACTGCTTGTAGCTATTTTCCATTATAATTTACCCCCTTATTTATTATTATTATATGAATAACTTCATATCAAATGTCTTTAGATATGAAATGTGAGAAAATATAGCCATTCGGAGGGCAAATATGTGTTTTAAAAGCACTTATTGCATTGCAGCCATGATTACTATGTTTTTACCTGGTCAAATACCCCCCTTTTTAAATATCTCAGGGTTTTGATAAGTCAAGCACTTTTAAACTCTGCAACCCTCTGACATGTAGCTGTGGATGTCACTACTTTATTATTTTGCTTGTTAAAACATTACATTTTTGATACTTGAACTCAAAAAAAAAATCCAGATTGAACAATATAGTTCTAAGGTCACAATATAGCCTTTACATTTTTTTAAGCAATGATTTCTTTGTAAAAGTGTTCCACTATCCTCCAGATAAAATGCAGTATCTGTCCATCTTTCTGAAAAAGTAATTTTTGTGGAGTGTGTACACGTGCTGGTGAATGTGCGCTGGTTGAAGGGCCTCATTTTGTAGCAGTTTCTTTTATTTTTTATGTAAATTCTATGCAAGTTCAAAATGAGTAAATTTGCAGACCTCCTTATAATTTTCTGCTGAATACGCAACTGTCAGTTTGGGAATTGTCATGCTGTACTATACTGACATGCTGGAACAAGCCTGAAGGACAATAGGTCCTCCAAGGCTCATCAGCAGAAACAAACACCATAAAATGACTCCGGGAAGTTGGGATTATAACTGATGTACTTTTTGCTGCTTTTCTGATCTGGATGGAAGAGTTCTTCCATCAGTAAACACAATTTAATATTCTTTCTGGGAACAAAAAAATTAGGACCTCTAACCATGAAAAGGATTGTAGATTGTAATGAAAGCTTCTAAGCACATGGATTTGTTTGTGGAATCTCTTCTCACCCGAACACAACCTATGGACATCCTTCAGGTACGAGACGGGACTGCATCTGTTTTCATCTTTCTGAGATCCATGTCTTTCAGAATGTCGGATGCTTTTCACAAACCATGAGTGATTTTGTTCTGCTGTAATACCAGAATCCTGAGGTCCTTTTTGTTTGTTTATTTCATTTAAACACTGTAAATGTCTATTGTATATAAATGTTTTGCCTTCGTACTGTAACTAAATATAATTTTTATGCAATAAATTATATTTCTTAGTTTAACAATAAATAAGCATGTATTCATTTCTTTGCAGGGTGGCACGTTGGCGCAGTGGTTAGCTCGGGCGATTCTGTGTGGAACTTGCATGTTCTCCTTGTGCTTGCGTAGGTTTCTTCTGGGTACTCTGGTTTCCTCCCACAGTCCAAAAGCATGCACAGTAGGCTAATTGGTTGTTCCAAATCTCCCTTAGGTGTGAATGGTTGTGTGAGTTTTGGCCCTGTGATGGTCTGGCGAGCTGTCTAGGGTGTACCCTGCTCTCGTCCAGAGTCGGCTGAGATGGGCGCCACCCTCCCTGTGACCCTAATTAGGAATAAGCAGCTTAGAAAACAAATTAATGAATAATTTATTTGTGGTGTTAGCACAATTTATGCAATTAAGACGTAAAAGTATTGGACAAGAATGAGAGAAGAACACATAATACTTTTGTCAGAAAGAAGGGAGGAGGGCTATATAGACATTAATAAATCGATATATGAACAGATGGATCAATTAACTGATTGATTTTTCATGTCGCAGGAACAAAAGGTGCCCAGCATCAGGAATGCTCTTCTGGTTGAATGAGCATATTCACACAGTTATGCCACAAAATCTGGTGGGAAGTCTTCCCAGAATAGTGCAAGCTACTGTATTATGACGGTGGAGTAGTGGTTATAGTGCTGGGCTCATGATGATGAGTCGAATCTCTGTGAGACCCCTACTGTGCTAGGAACCCTGGGCAAGGTCTTAACCACAAGTGTGCCTCTGTCCACCCAGTAGAATAAATGGGTACCAGTAAAAATACTGGGAAGGTAACCTGTGATGGACTAGACTCCCATCCAAAAGGAGTTCAACTCCTAGTTGCGTCACGCTACAGAACCTGGGGATAAGCATCGGCACTGATGAGCCACTGGGCTCGGCTTTAAAAGCCCACAGACCTCACCTTCCCTTACTGTATTATGACAGTGAAGGGAGCTATGGGTGGTAATCCACAAACTCCTGAGGCTAAATTTTTAAGTCATATGTTCCAAATGTAATCTTCAACACTACAGACCGATATTAAATCAGCGATTAAATGATATACAGTTAAGAGAAGAAGAATTTAAAATTTATTGTACTCTCTGTTTATTTGAGATGAAGAAGAGAGTGGTAGAAAAGTTTATTCATTCCTTTACTCATTTTCTAAACCGCTTAATCCTAATTAGGGTTGTTGGGAGCTTGCCACCCATCTCAGCTGACTCTGGTCAGGTCAGGAAAGACCCTGGACAGCTCGCCAGAGCATCACAAGGGCAACATACAATCATTCACACTCACACCTAGGAGCAATTTGGACCAGCCATTTAGCCTACTCTGCATGCTTTTGGACTGTGGGAGGAAACCAGAGTATGCAGAAGAAACCCATGCAAGCATGGGACAATACTCAAACTCCACATAGAAATGCCCAAGCACGAGATGTTCTTGCTGTGGAGCGGACGTGCTAACCACTGCGCCACCAAGTCACCTAGAAGGGGCTTAATTAAATCTAAATGTTGCACTTCACCTAAGCTAATAACATGATATAATTTTCACTTCATTGTTACACCACAGGTAGATTGATAGATAGATAGATAGATAGATAGATAGATAGATAGATAGATAGATAGATAGATAGATAGATAGATAGATAGATAGACAGCAAGCACTCAGAGTGTGCAAATATTATATTATCATCTGTTTTCACAATTCTTTTCTTATGAATGTGGTGACTGTTCTTTTTTCTTTATTCGCAGTGTTAAAGAATCCTTTAAACATTTCCTCCACCATACATGCATCTACCAATCCAATTAATTCTGTTACGGTTGCAGGAAAGCTGGGGTCTATCGCAGACAACTTTGGACAAGCGTGGGGTTCACCTTGATCAGCCCTCCAGTCCATTGCAAGGCCAAGAGTCGCATAACCTTTTACACTCACACCTAGGAGCAATTTAGAATCGCCAATTAGCCTACTGTGTATGTTTTTGGACTGTGGGAGGAAACTGGAGTGCCCTGAGGAGGCCTATGCAAGCACGGGGAGAACATGCAAACTCCACACAGAAACAAAATCTAATGGTGTGTTAATTGGGTCATTTTTCACTATTCAGTAAGAAAGAAAGAAAGAAAGAAAGAAAATAGGGCAGTGGTGGCCTGGTGGTAAGGTATTGGATTACCGATACCGGGGTTGGGGGTTCAAGTCCTACTATCACCGCGTTGTCACTGCTGTCCCTCCAGTGCAGCTAACTGGGTTATCAAAGGCCGGCTCTGTCTGTGGTGAGAGGCATGTAAAAGAACCATTACTGACTTTCGTCAAGAGTCTGCATAGCCGTCCGTGTGTTTCTGCCCTGCGAAAAATGAAACAAACAGACAATCGATGCAGACAAAACAATCCCTCCTTGGTGGCAAAAAACAAACAAAAAGAAAACAATATAAGTAAGAAAGTACTTCACAAAATATACTGTAGCATTCTTTTTCATCTGAGCTATCTTCAATTCTATAAAGAGGAAATTTGAAGGCTGAGTGAACCTCATATGAATAAACTTTCCATTGGGATTATTTTTAACTGTCTTGCCTTCACATTAACAAGGTTTGGAAGAAGGCATTTGCTGGCCTCAGTCAGATTAAATAGACGATGGGGTGAAAAACCTTCGCTCGTCTCTCCTTACTGGCTCATTACAGAGAAGTAGAGAACTGACTCTCTTCCATTTATCGCTGTGATAAAAGACTTCACAGTGCACCAGAGAGGAACAAGCCAGCAATGGAGCAAGTGGAACTGAAAAGCTTTTTCTGAGCCTGCATCCAGAGATTACTTCACGTTTACAAGAGGTCCTTTTAATAAGAGAAAAAGGCATTTCTTCACCGGTTCCTTTCAGTGGTTCTGCTGTGTATGAACATCTTCATTATCTTCAGTGAAGTGTTTAACAGTTGCATCCAGGCTGGTAGCACATTCACCCTTTCAGCATTCATAAAACCTTGTATGATTCTCTTTTTTTAGTTAGTAGACACCCTGTAAATTTCTCATCACAAGTTGTTTTCTGCACAGAACACAATCTTTGATTATTCACACTTAAATATCCTCCCCATTAAATTCAAGCAAACCAAATCAGCATGTTATCAGTTTTCATATCCCCGTCCTTGGGGTTCTTGTCGCAGCATCAGATCATCAAGGAGAGAATAGTGCAGGACACTGATTACCTGATTCATACACAGTGCAACTAAATTAGCACTTAATAAATTGTCTCTGTGGGAGTGAGGACGACTATGAAAATCTGTCTTCCTGCTTCAGACCTTAGCTATTCGAATAGGCTGAGAGGCTGCCATGGAACTGCATTTACTTTGAAGCTTCACTGCCATCTACTGGATCACAGTGATAATAACATGCTACTTACCGGTAGTTGTTTTATATCTAGGTAGATCCAAATGTACATCCAGATCTATATCATATATGGTGGCGTGGATGAGTAGTGGTTAGCAAGTGCCACAGCAAGATGGTCCTGGATTCAAGTCAGTTTCTGTGTGGAGTTTGCATGTTCCCTCTGTGCTTGGATATTTACATTTACAGCATTTGGCAGGCACTTTTATCCAGAGCAACTTACAAATATCAGTTTTATACAACTGAGCAATTAAGGGTTAAGTGCTTTGCTCAAAGGCCCAACAGTGGTGATTGAACCGCTGACCTTCGGATCAGTAACCCATCACCCAACTTATCCACTAAACCACCACTGCCCTGTGTATTCAGCTAAATATCTGAGACCATAAGTGATGACACCGTGACAGGGTGGTGTAGTATTTAGTAAATCCATCTCACAGGGTGAAGGGCCTGAGTTCAAGTCTTGGGCTTGGAGAGGAATGTGTGGAGTTTGTTCTACCAGTGCCTGCCTCCAGGTACTCCAGTTTCCTCTCACGGTCCAAACACATGCACATTAGGTTAATTAGCTGTTCCGCATTGCCCCAAGTATGGCTGTGTATGTGAACTGGCCCTGCAATGGTCTAGCAAGCTGCTCAAGGTGTATTCCGCCTTCACCCATTGTCGGCTGTGATAAGCTCCAGCCTCCACACAACCATCGTTAGAGTGAGCAACTTTTTTAGGAGTAAGTAAGTAGTAACTTTTTTCAGCAATGTGAATGAATAAGTGATGGCATTATGTAAATAGTTTGATTTCTTGTCCACTACAGAAATTCGGTTTGAGTTATTTTTCCATTTGAGAATTTTTCTGGGCCATCCTGAACATAGCACCCTGTCCTCAATGTTCACTTTCAGAAAGTATTGGATGAAATATACCTCTATATAAATACTCAACAGTCACTCAGCTGCCAAACTGCTTAATCCTTTTAGGATCACAGGGACCCCTGGGAATTTCAGCCAACACTGGTACACCCTGAACAGCTTGCCTGACCATCGCAGGGCAGCACGCATACAACCATTCACATTCACTATCACACCAAGGGGCAATGAGGAACAGTCAGTTAGCCCACTGTGCATGTTTTTGGGCTGGAGGAAACTGGAGTATGCAAAGGAAACCCATGCAAGCACGAGTAGGACATGCATACTCAACACAAAACGACCTCGCTGAGCCCGAGACTTGAACCCAGGACCTTCTTGCTGTGAGGCAGCATGCTGCGATAATATATAGAGTTCATAAGCTAAACACATGAGACATTCTGATTCATATTGACTTACCATGGGATCTTATGGGGACCTGTTCCTGACAGTGTGCTAGGAACACTCGATCTAAGGTGAATTGAGGCTTTCACTCCTTGCTTTCAGCATAAGGCAGTGTAATACAATCCCCAAACCCACAGCATTCAGTAGTCTTATCCAGAGCAGTAAGGTAGTTTTCCTAAGAACCACTAGGTGGCACTGCGGCGTTACTTTTTCAGATTGCTCTTTAAGAATAAATACGCAAAAATACAGCTCCAAAAGCAAAACTATTACTCAAGCTCATGTCTATCCCAGTATCACGAGTACGAGGCTAACCGCAACATTTTTTTCTAATAGCCTATTAGTTGTTGTTGCTGTTGTTGTTTACTTTGTTGCTCACCTGTTGTGAAGATGCCAAATAATTTCAGGCAAATTCAGACTCATAGGGTGGATACCAGGGCTCTTACACTGCTGTTCTTCTTGCCCAGCTGAATCCGAGCTGTTCCCTCCTCTTCTGGTGTCCATCCTCAGAGTACTTGCAGCCCACAGTTCCTCCTTTAAACCTATGAGGAGGAAAAGAGGACTGAAGTCGGCACCATGCTGAGGGTGGTGGTGGAGTGCGCTAAAGCAATCCCCAAAAAGACCCTGGGGAACCCGGACCCTATTGCTACAGTCATCTTTAAAGGTGAGCTCATGCTTCTGTCTCACTCTTCTACTCTGTGTACTAAGAAGAAAGAAAGAAAATAAAAAAGAAGGAAGGAAGGAACGAAAGAAAGAAAGAAGGAAAAAAAAGTGCAGTTCATTCTTTTATCTATAGCAAAGCACAAATTTATAGTAACCTGAACCCAGTTCTTCATTTGAAATAGGCTTCATTGTGGGTTTTTGTATTATTTCTCCACTGAAATACAATAGACTTTTTCTTCTAATGTCTCTGAGATGCAGTACAGCAGATTTCCTTATAAGGACGCAAATGGTGTGTCGCACTTTGGGAAAAAAATGCCTCCTTGTCCATGTAAAGTTACACACAATGAATGGCAGTGCTTGAGGGGCTCATTCCTGTGGCCTGCCCTGCGTTGCCATAGAAAAAAGGACCCGTTCCTTGCTTCTCTAACTTGTCTGTACTCTTCCAGGTGAAAAAAAGAAAACCAAAGCTATTACTAGCGAGTTAAATCCTGAGTGGAATGAGGTGAGTGAGTAAGATACTCTTACTGTAGACGACCTTTTGTTAACATTCATTTTGTTATATGATACAGCATCCTTCTTTTTTCCCCCCTTTGCATTTTCAGCTTCTTGAGTTCGATTTAAAGGGTTCGCCTCTGGACTCTTCTTCATTCATAGATGTGGTGATTAAGGACTATGAGACCATCGGCCATCACAAGTATGCACTTTAGATTTTGGCACTCATATTGATTTAGACATGCCTGATTATACAGATGCACCAAAGCACAGTTTTATAGTTTGTATACACTGGAATTGTATAAAAAAAAATGAATGAGAAGGCAATGAAAGAGTCAAGTTCAATCCCCTTCATGTCCAGGCTTTTAACAAATATTCTCTCTCTGTATTACGTAAAACGTGATGGGTGATTATACAGAAAATACAGCTTGTACAGCCGTCCCTCACCGCCCCACCCAGCTTCCATGTCCGTACTTGCTGTGCTATGTGAGAGCACAAGCTCTATCCCATTGAACCAATATGCAGTATTATAACAGGCATAATACAACTTTTCTGGGTACTTTAATTTTAAAAATAGCTGTATATTATCATTATTGGTGTTATAGTACCGATTAGAGGGAAAGGTTTACCTGGGACAAAGTTTCATGCCCAAAAAAAAAAAAAAAAAAAGAGTCCCCCTTTTGGGGGGCTCTGGAAGGATAAACACACATTTTCCACTGCCTGAGAGAAGCATGTAGCCATATGGCATCATTAGTCATGTGGAACTGCTTGCAAAGACTTGTTTCCAACTGCTGTTTAATCTCTTTAACAGAAAATAAATGTTCCACATGCAGTCTGCCAGAAATATTCCTGTACTGGCCTGTACATCTCTGTGCTCCTATACCTAATACACAACCACACACACACACACACACACACACACACACACACATCCACACACACACACACACACACACACACACACACACAAACACACACACACACAGACACACAGACA
>JAQNCB010000028.1:29382904-29398131 GCA_030068295.1 Euristhmus nudiceps | reverse complement strand
TATATATATATATATATATACATATATATGTTACATATATATGTGTACATACACATATGTGTGTGTTTTGATAGTTACCAATCCGAATACAATCATTATATAAAATGCATGAAAGTCAACAGGATCATCCTTTTTCTTGAATTTATAACCAGGAGAACTCACCTTAAAAAGCTTGAAAAGGCAGCAATCGTGGCATTTGCTGAAATGCCCATATCAGCTAAGGCCAAACCGAATATCAGAAAGTTACTGGCAGTCCGCAGATCTCGTATTTTAAGGAAAGCGATCACTGTGACAGCATTCAAGAAAAACCCAGCAAGACCTTCGGTACATAACAGAGAGCAAATAGCGCACAGTGAGACAGTGAACAGGTCCACAATATACAGGCAGCACTACATTAAATTACATCACTGCACCTTCCATCCGAAGCACCCCCTAAACACATCATCAGCATCGGAGCATCAGCACTGTCTCTTACCCTCCACCAGCAGGCACGATCCCAGTGCAAACACATCGAGCTCAGAGAATCCCTCCGGCAGAAGGGGAGAGGGATGCATCGCCATCGATTTAAACAAAAAGGATAGAATTCTTATTCAGAAGACAAAAAGAAAAGATCACATGCCGAACCAGTCAGAGTGATCAGAAACAAAGGTTTGAATATTCGTGAGGAAAAAGGGCAGGAATGTCGTTACGCAAAAGCCCCAATCCACCGAAGAATTTCTTAATGAACATAAACATGGCCTCACTAATACATGTGACACAATGCGCTTAGTCAGTTACCCAACAAACCTCCAACAAGTCCGTTCTGTTTCAACAATAATGAATGGCATCCCAGTCCACCACAACGCTCTCCTATTCTAATGTCTGATTGGTCTAAATATAAAGGGAGATTAGTCTTTATACATTCTCAAAACAGAAGTCCATCCCCGCCAGCCTTCACGGTGCATTCACCCATCCATGGCGCTCACACACAGTGTCCATGTGTTGCTAAGTATTTAAAGAGCCTGCGCATTCTTTCTCTTTTTCTTTGATTAAAACAGGTAATGAACCGTTATAAAAAAAAATAAAGATTTGTAAGTCTGAATCAGTCTGAATCATAGGTTCATCCATGTAATAGTGCATCACATGTTAAGTTAAATAATTATAAAATTATTATTATTTTTTTCTATTACGGTTTTGTACAAGGTGGCACGGTGGTGTAGTGGTTAGCACGTCTGCATCACAGCAAGAAGGCCTCTGTCCGATTCCCAGCCTGAGCGTCTCAGTGCAGAGTATGCATGTTCTCACTGTGCTTGCGTGGGTTTCCTCTGAGTACTCCAGTGTCCTCCCACTGTCCAAAAACATGCACAGTCGACTAATTGGCTGTTCCAAATCTCCCCTAGGTGTTAGCGTGTTTGTGAATGGTTGTGTGAGTGTCGGCCCTGCGATGGCCTGGCGAGCTGTCCAGGGTGTACCCCACCCTCGCCCAGAGTCGGCTGAGATGGATGCCAGCCTCCCTGTGACCCTAATTAGTATTAAGTGGTTGAGAGAATGAATGAATGAATGAATGAATGAATGGATGAATGATTTTGTGCATGGTACACACTGCTATTTTCTGTATAAGAACTTGAAGGAATCAGCTTTAAGCTTGTGGCACATCTAGTTCAGCAAGTCGAACCCGAACACAGAATCGTTTAATGATACACTACTGCAGGGGTGCTCAATCCTGCTCCTGGAGAGCTACCTTCCTGAATATGCTCGCTCTAACCCTAATCATGCCCACCTGACCATCCAGTCATCTAATCACGGCTTCAGACTTTGAAATGGAGACTTTCATTAGAGGTGGGCATGATTAGGGTTCGAGCAAACATATTCAGGAAGGTAACGCTCCAGGAGCAGGATTGAGCACCCCTGCACTACTGTATTGTGGGCATCCCATACTTTGTGAAGGTTCTTCCATTATTTGGTTCATTCAGCAGTTCATTTGTAAACAATGTTTTTTGCCAATCCTGTGGAGGGTGCTGATCAAGCAATTCAACTCCTAGCATTTCACACTGAACTGTATAAATAAAAAAGTGGAAAGAAATGTTTGATATCGTGCTTCATTCATTCACTCATTTCCTAAGAAGCTGAATCTTAATTAGGGTCACGGGGAGGCTGGCACCCATCTCAGCCATCTCAGGGTGAGGACATGGTACGCCTTGGACAGCTTATCAGTCCATCACAGGGCCAAGCCTCACAACGTTTCACACTCCCACCTCGGATGATTTGGAACAGCCGATGAAACTACTGTGCATGTTTTTGGAATGTGAGAGGAAATTGGAGTGCCCGGAGGAAACCCCACGCAAACATGGGGAGGACATGCAAATTCCACACAGACCCACCCAACCCTGGGATTTGAACCCAGGACCTTCTGTTACGCTTCCGGACAGACTAAATAGGACCCAAATGCAGGACTTGCAGGAGACAGTGTAGAGTGGAAACAAAGCAAGATATTTATTCATGAATAATCCAGGTAAGCAGACAGAATAACAGGTTGAGAGAAAATCATAAAACAAAATTCATGGCAAGAACAAGATGAGGATGACAAGACAATATATCTAACAACAATCTTTCAGCGATCTACAATCATCAAATGAGCCAGCACATGCAGGGGAGCTGGTTAACAGGAAATAACTAGGGGTCTTTGATGAAGTACAGGTGAGCACAGGGAATTGGTAAGGCCATGCCCATCAGCCTGGGGAGACACATGGGAAAGAGAACACAGACACAAAAACCAGGACAGCTCCTCTAGTGGCAAGAATGTGCAGGGTCATGACAGTACCCCAACCAATGACCGCCACCTGGCAGTCCAGCAGGCTGGACAGAAAAGTCGCACGACACCCTAAGAATATACAGGAAACAAAACAAAAAAGGTATCCTCAATAAACAAAACCAAAAAAAAATTACCACATAAACCAATAACAGTCTCCAACAGATTCTATACATAAATCATGATATTATATGCACACTCATAAATTATACAATATATACATTGAAACGATAAGAAATGACTGAAGAATGAGATGACTCTCCATACTCATATTGAATTGCACCAATCATAATATTAATTATTCAAAATATATACATGGAAAACATAAGAAACAATAACTAAATCCTTCAATTACCATAATCACAGATCACATAGCAATGGCTGTAGTAAAGACCCATACCATAAACATCACAGTAAGCCTATAAATCTCAATAGCCTAATTAACATAGCATAACATTACATAACAGTCCCAAACAACAGCAAATATAAATAGAAGTAGAGCACACCCTGAAGAACAGCTGCTACAAAAGGAAAAACAAAAAAATCACTAGAACAAAAAGTCAATCGTCCAACTAAGAAATGGGGCATCTCAGCACTAAGAACCAAACGTAGGCCCAAAAACTAAACCCAAAACAAAACAAAAACACAGGCCTACCATTATCATAATCAACCCTATACTCATGGCAAAAACCCTAAACTGGCCGTTGAGCCCAAACCAAAAAAGGTCCGCCAAGCCATCAGTGAATCGTGGAGGGGGCTTGGGGGCGGGACTTGGCTCTCTCTTTCCCTACGAAATTCCATCGCCATCGTCCGAGAGCTATCAATGAGACGTGGAGGGGGCTTGGGGGTGGGCGGGAGGGCTTGGCTCTCTTCTTTCATTCTAAAGTCTACATAACTAGAAATCTTGGACCTTCCAAATCGAAACATCTGAATCACAGGTCCTTCTTTCAGGAAAAACCTGCTGCTGTTTACTTTGGTCTTCCCAAAACCCTTATCGGAGTTTAGGCTGCCCATAAACGAACTGATAACGTTCTCATTAGATTTGGCCCTTTTAGCTGGTGGTATTCCTTCATCCTTTGTGAGATCGGGCCACCTCTTTCCTGGTGATAAAGGAGTGGCTTTAGTCACTAATGTCATGATCTGAGCAAGGAGACTCTTGCGGTCGGGTGCCGCGGCGTGCTTGGACTCAGATGCAGCGGCATCCTTGGCTTCAGGCAGAGGTTCAGACTTGGCTTCGGTAGCAGTGGCATGCTTGGTTTCAGACAGGAGTTCAGGCTTTGGTTCAGGTGCAGCATCACGTCTGGGTTCAGACTTGTGTTCAGGCTGGAGTTCAAACTTTGGTTCGGCAGCAGGGATCAAAGATTGGGTTCAGGAAGGAGATCAAGCTTGGGATTCGGAGCGACGGCATACTCAGTTTCAGACAGGAGTTCATAATTTGATTCAGCTACAACGTCGCGACTGGGCTCCGACTTGGGCTCTGGAGCAGCAGCGCGCTGGGATCCAGATGGGAATTTGCACTGGCGTTCAGGAGCTGGCACGCATTGGCGTTCAGACTTGGGTTCAGTGGCCGCGGTGAGCTTTGGTTCGTGAGCGGCTGCGCACAGTGGTTCAAACAGGGCAGGAAAGCAGGCCACCTGTCAGGCATAGCGGCGTGCATGAGTTCAAGTGCAGAGGTATACATGGGTTCAAACAAGGGCGCCAGACTTGGGAGGAAAGCAAGCCTCTTGTCAGGCACAATGGCGCACATGGGTTCAGGAGCGGCGGCATGAGTGGGTTCAGACAGGGGCACTGGCCTCGGGAGGAAAGCTGGAGCAAGTGACGATGGACATTGTGGGGTCCGCCGCTGTTGGACCACCATCTAGAGGTCCGCCATCGCCGCAGACAAACTCGAGAGGATGCTGTTCAGTTCCTCCCGCATAAATTGTTGCCGTCTCCACAATTCTTCCGAGCGACGTCCTTGGACTCAGATGCAGCGGCATACTTGGCTTCAGACAGAGGTTCCGACTTGGCTTCGGTAGCAGTGGAATGCTTGGTTTCAGACAGGAGTTCACATGGGAAAGAGAACACAGAGACAAAAACCAGGACAGCTCCCCTAGTGGAAAGAATGTGCAGAGTCGTGACACCTTCTTGCTGTGAGGTGTACGTGCTAACCCCTGTGCCACCGTGCTACCTGCTTATATTTATATCACATAGTATTTTATAAAATTGGGGATGAATATAGATCAGTCATTTAGCCACCACAGTGGCCCTTTGTCAGGCACTCAAGCATTACACTTATACATGCTCATTACTCCTGCTTCCAACACATGAACTTTAAGAAATGACAGTTCAATTTTTGTCTTATACATTCCCTTTCTTGGCCCCTGTAATGAGATAGTGTGTAGCCACTCTTAGGTTCAGGACACTGAAGAATCAAAGCCAGGTGGACAGTTCACTCTATTAATTGATTTTTGTCCAGCTTAACGTAAGCTACTCACTCATTCACTTCGTAATTTGCTGAACTAGGGTTGCTGGGAAGATGGAGCCTATCTCAGCCAATACTAGGCAAAGGGGTAGTGCACTGTGCTACACTCCAGCCAACCAGACAATCGATCGGACTGACTCACACATACTTACACCTGGGGCAATTTGAAACAGCCAATTAGCATAATGTACACTTCCAGTGGCGCTGCTCTGCTGGTGACCTGGACTCTCATTCTTACCCAGTACTTTGTTTTTACCATGTTTTTATCATGTTTTATCATGTCTTTATTGTGTTTTTTGTGTTTTATTGGGTTTTTATCGAGTTTTTATCATGTTTTTGTTGAATAAACAGGAACGTAATTTGTATTGTATTGTACATTTTGCGGGCTGTTTGTTTGGCAGCATTTGTTTGGGAGCAGGCATTTTATGAGTTAAAGCATAATTAATCTGCAACCTGTCTGCCTTGTGATGACTGACATGAAGTCACCAGATGTATCAGGAGCAATACGAGGAGGAAGGTTATCGAATTGAACGGCATTAGTGCTTGTTTGAAAACAAGCCGCTCCGGTTTTTATACTTGGGTATTTTAATCCCTGCAGACTGGAATTAATGCTATCTGGCTATGAACAGTATCTGAAATGTGCTACTTGGAATAATAGAATTTTGGATAAGTGCTATGAGAATGTGACTGGTGCCTATATGGCAACACTAAAGCCTCCCTGAGCAAATTCGGATCATAATACTGTGTACTTGATTCCCTCCTATAGGTCTGTACTTAAGAGCTGCAAACCAAAGGCAAAACGTGTTGCTGTATGGTCATTGTCAAGTGTTGAAACTTTTAGTACGGACTGGAATATATTCCACAGTCAGCACATTGACACTGTTACTGATGCAATTACCAACTATAGTAATTTTTGTATCGATAATGTGGTCAGTAAAAAGGAAGTTGATATTTACCTAAATAACAAACCATATATCACTAAGGAAATTAAGAACTGCATCACTAGAAAGAAAATTGTATTCATGAGTCGATATAGGATTGCTCTGAAATTGGCACAAAAAGAACTTAACCAGCAATTATGCTTAGCTGGCAAACACAAAAAGAGCTTTTTGTGACAATTTTAACTGTTCAGATGGGAAAAGAGTCTGGGATTCTATGAGGTCTATTACAAACTCAGCCAAATTTTTTTTAAGAACAGCAGATGATACAAAGATGGCCAATGAGCTTAATAGGTTCTCCATAAGATTTGAGACGCATGATTTTTCAACTGAGTGCTGCAGGGGGCTGGAGTCCCTATCACTTGTTGTGAATCAGGTGGACTGCGCATCGATCAAAAACACGTCCAGTGCTTATTTAAACAGGTTTCTGTAAGGTAGGCTGAAGGACCAGACGGTATATCACCCTTTCTACTTAAAACATTTGCAAAGGAGCTCGCTCCTGCCTGGTGCCCCATCTTCCAGCAGTCCCTTGATACGCAAAAGGTCCCTCTGCTGTGGAAATGAAAAATTATTATTTTAGTGCCAAAAAAGGGTAACCCTAAAGAATATAACGATTTTAGGCCAGTTGCATTAACGTCATTTGTTTTGAAATGTTTAGAAAAATACGCAGTAAGCAAGTCGAAGGCAGATATTAAAGGCAAATTTGATCATTCCAACTTGCTTACAAACACAGTCGCTGCACCGAGAATGCCATCACCAGCATTTTGCACTTGGTTTTAAAGCATCTTGAAGACAAGTCATCCTATGCACACTTACTTTTTATTGATTTTAGTTTGGCGTTTAATACGCTTCAGCCTCATTTATTAATTTAGAAACTTAATCAGTTAGAAGTTAATCCTGCAGTGATAAAATGGTTTTATTCTTCATTAACAAATGCTTCCCAGCAGGTGAAAGTTAACAACAGTCTATCTGGAACTGTAAATATAAGTACAGGAGCACCACAAGGCTGTGTTAGCTCACCTGTGCTTTTTTAATTTGTACACAAATGTGTGTTCAGCCAAACACCCACAAAACTACATTTTTAAATATTTACATGACTCACTGAATCAGAAGCTATGAGGAGGTCATTAGTGATTTTGAGAAGCGCTGTTTCAGTGCTGTGAAGTGGACGGAAACTGGATTGAAACGGCTCATAAATATGGTTAGTGATGAGATGGTTGTGAAGTTGAGAGGCAACAGACTTTTCAAGGATTTTGGAGATGAAAGGCAGATTGAAATGGGATGGAGGTTATTGAAATATGTAGGGTCCAAGCCAATTTTTTTGGGAATAGGAGTAACTGTAGCGATTTTGAGTGAGAGAGGGTCATTTCCAGAGGTTAGAGAGGAATGAATGAGATTAGTAATGAGGAGAGCAAGTGAAGAAAGGCAGATTTTAACAAGAACTGTAGGGAGTGGATCAATCTGACAGGTGAATGGTTTAGATTTGCAAATAAGTTCAGAGATGGCTTGGACAGAGGGAAGGATAAAACTGGAAAATGTAGTGCTGGAGTGTCGGAGTGGGGGGCAGAGGACATGAATGCCTCCATTTGCAGGGAGTGAGCAACCAGGCATTAGGTGGAAGCAGAAAAAGGGATTTATTTAAGAACACAGGGATTACACGACATTATAAAATAAACACTGACCGAAAACAGGCATGAAACCAAAAACGTGACGAGGCAGAAAACAGGCATGAATAAAATGCACAGACAAGGATGGGAGCTCGCTAGGGATCAGGAACATGAACCTTGGAAACTAGAACTAGGAATCTCAACTTGACTATGAACATGAACTATGATTAGTTCCTCAATTCACCGAACTTACCCTATGAGCTCCAACCTTGGGAATAAATGATCTAAAGCTACTGCTTACTTAAAGCGATGATAACGTGCGATGAGCCAGCAACAGGAAACAGGAACATAGATATTATATAGACCGGTCTAGATTGCCGTCAGGAGGGGCCGGCATTAGCGGAACAAGATGGAGGACGGGGAAAGAGTACCGCCACAACCTGCAACAGAGGCCCCAAGTGGCGCCGCTGAACAGAATCGTGACACTAGAGGATGGGGAGGGGGAAATGGAATCCACTCCAGAGACTGTACCTCTGGAAGTGATCAGCTGTTGGTTGATATCAGTAACTCTGGACACAAAGAAAGACATGAGTGAGTTGCAAAAATCAGTAGATTGCATGTGATGGGGGAGAGAGTCAGGGGGTTGTGTGATATTAGTGAGTAGAGAGAAGAGAACCTTTGAGCTGTGTTGATTGGAAATGATCAAGCCAGAGTAATAAGCAGATTTGGCTGAGGAGATATTGTCCTAATATAGCATAAGATGGTTATTGTACATTTCTTTGTGTATGGTGAGTTCAGTTTTTTTGTAGAGCCGTTCAAGTTGTCGTCCCTGGGATTTGTGTTGAGGGAGGTCAGGGGTGAACCAAGGTGCAGAGCGGGTAAAAGAGACGGATCTGGTTTTCAAAGGAGCATGAGTATTCAGAAGAATATGGAGGTAAGGTAAGGTCTGTGGGCTTTTACACCCGAGCCCAGTGGCTCATCATGGGTTTTTTACACCCACGCCTAGTGGCTCATCAGAGCCAGTGCTTAACCCCAGTTTCTGTAGCATGAAGTGACTAGGAGTTCAACTCCTCCTGGCTTGGAGTCTAATCCACCACAGGTTACCTTCCCAGTATTTTTACTGGTACCCATTTATACTGCTGGGTGGACAGAGGCACACTTGTGGTTAAGACCTTGCCCAGGGGTCTTAGCACGGTGGGGGTCTCACCAAAATTCAAACCCACAACCTCCGGATCATGAGCCAGCACTCTAACCACTACACCACCGGCCCCAGAAGAGTATGGAGATTAGTGTTGTAATGGGAGACAAGGTCATCAAGGGAACTATTGACAGTTGTACTGGGGAAATGTTTTAAATCTGACGAGAAGATATCTATGTTTATAAGGGGAGGGGGAGGATAAGTTTGGATAAAGAAATGTTGATATTAAACATAATGAGCATATGGTCCGAGTATGGCAGCGTATGAGACAGAGTAGGAGAGCAACCAGAGCAACCAGAGCAACAGACTAAATCCAAGATATGACCTTTACTGTGAGTTGGAAAATGAATTTGTTGTAGTCCAAAACTTTCCAAACAAGATGAAAAATCTTTGGAGAAAGCATTGCTGTTAATGTCAATATGAATACTGAAATCACCTAAAATAATTACATTTTGAGACACAGATAATAGATGAGAAAGGACGGATGAAAAATTATTTAAGAGGTCCTTGTTATATTTTGGTGGGCAGTAAATAGTGGCAACAACCATTGGAGAAGGTCCAGACAACAATGAGGCAAAGTACTCAAACAAAGAAAACATAGAAGCAGCAGACACTGGAATGACTTTCCAACTTTTGCGATGAATCATCATGAGACCTCCACCCCGGCCACATGCACGCGGATGGGAGATGTAAACAAACCCAGGAGGAGCAGATTCGTTGAGAGAGAGGCAAAATCGTTAGGCTGCTGCCAAGTTTCAGTGAGGCACAAAAAGTCAAATTTTCGGTCCACGAGGACTTCACGAATCAGAAGCCCTTTGCTTCTGAAAGAGCGGATGTTGAGGAGACCGAAGCTGACTGAGGTGGAGTTATTCTTGACCGCGGAGTTAGCCGACCTAGCTAGACTGGCCAGAACACTGAAATCAATATCCCGACCAGCGTTGCGTTGGCGGTGGCGGCGGCGGCGTGTGGTCAATCAGATTGATCTTATTGAGTGAAAGTCAGTGTACTGGAATTTACAGCGAGAACCAAGGTGAATGTATCTCCGACAGGGCTGGAAAGCGATGTCCGAGGGGATGTCAAGCCCAGGTGGCAGCAGTAGAGCGGAGACGTGGTGCCAGAGTTTCAAAAGTTCAGCAGCAGAGTACTGGAGAAGTATCTTCATCGTTTCCCAGGAGGGGGAGGGGGAACACGAACCAAGGAGTCCCAGGTAAGATTAGTCCAAAATCAGTCACAAATGCGACTGAGAACAGGAAACCGATGTCAGTATAACATACAGAACAATAATCCTTTCGCAACCGGTCAATCACGACATCCAATATCATAGAGACAATGTTTTATTTCGTGGTATTTGCCGTTGAGTAGCGGTAACAGCAGCAAAACACACCAGCGCTCACTCAACTGGAACTCGGTTATTATTGAGTCTTCTTCATAAATCTGATGATCTTAATATTTATAGGACTGAGGTGAATCAGTTTGTTTAGTGGTGTGATTCAAATCATCTCGTTTTAAACGCTAAAATGACAGAGGAAATTATCTTTGATCCCAAGCAGATTGGCAACCACACTTTGGTTACTATACACAACTAGACAATCACACAGGTACAATCTTACAAGTATTTTGGGGTCCATATTGACAGTAATTTGACATGGAATACACACATATATCGGTTATGCTCCAGACTGCAACAGAGATTGTATTTATTGCGAAGGCTGCGTCTGTATAGTGTGGAACACTGAATTATACTCATGTTCTACCAGGCTACCACGGAGAGCATGATTAGATATTGTATGACAGCCTGGTTTGGGAATCCTTCCTGTGGCTTTAAAAACAAAACTAGCACATCTAGTTCGGACAGCAATGAAAATAATGGGCCAGAAGAACTTTAATAGCCTCCAGTCTGTCTTTGACCAATGTGTGCTTAAACAAGCAGATTGAATACTTTGTGACCCCTCCCATGTCCTGTATTCAGAATATGAGATATTTCCATCAGGTAAACGCTACAAAATTAAATACTGTAAATTAAATAGGTTTAAGAATTCCTTTGTCCCAAGATCAGTTATCACCCTGAATAACCATCTGAAATGAGTCATGGGAAACATTTTAGGGCCCAGTGTTTTTTTTTTTTTGATCTGGGTTTATTACTTTTTTTTAACTGACTATTTATGTATTTATATATTTATTTATTTGTAACTTTGTTACATGTGGTGTTTATAGGCTCCTGTGCATTTTGGACGTTGAATGTGTGACTATTTATTGTGAAATGTCTTTGTCATTGTATGTCCATTTCTGGATTTGCTGCATGGAGTCCAAGACAAATTTCCCTAAGGGAACATTAAAGTATATTCTATTCTATTCTATTCTATTCTATTCTATTCTATTCTAAACACCCAAGCCTGAGACTCAAACCCAGAACCTTCTTGCTGTGAGGCTTATGTGCTAATCATTACACAATAATGTGAGAGATTGATTAAATTATACAGAATTACTTTGTTATTGCTCTTTAAGGTGATTCTACAAGCTACTAAATGATGGGATATACTTAGTTTTTTGCACAAAGCTTCTAAATTTTGGCTTAATTTTCGTTATATGATCTCGAATATAATCAGCTATTTCTGATGCAATGTCTGTGCCATTCTTAGGCTATCTTTCCACTTACAGTCATTTGTGTATGTATGGTTTTAACAAATAAGTCTCTTAGTGCCCTGGGGCCCAGGGCTTAACTGCCATGATGGGACAGATTAAATGTGTGGGAAGAATCATTGTGCATTATGACTGATTCATGACTGCTTTTGGCTTATAATACACAAATATGTGTATGCAGAGCCTATCAGATTCCTAAATGCAACAGCATGCAGACACGCAACTCTGTAATCCTCCTTGCTCTCTTTTGAATGTGAGAAAAGCTTTGCTTAGAGCAGGATGGGACATGGAGCCAGACAGATTTTGACATTCTACTGTGATTTTCATAAATGAAAAAGTGGAGTATATTCAGTCAGAGTCATTCCTGGATGTTGATGTAAAGGGGGTCAAAGATGATGGACATTGTCTTCTTGGCTCTACTGATTGCATCAGGAAGATTTCCACCTGCCCAAACTTCATGTCCTTCTCAGTGCAGCTGCCTCTATCACAACCTGAGTGATGGATCCAGGGCTAGGTAAGCCCTCAAAAATATATGAATTAAAGTATGTTTGCATTGTAAAGTTAAAATATAATTTGATGACTTGTTTACTTAAATGAGTCCTAAATAAAATATCCGTCCCTGATTTTCTTTTTTTATGGTTTACAGAGAGGACATGATGGTTACCACTCTCTTTACAGGGCAACGAGTTTTGGAGTTTCTATGTGAATGCATATTCTCCGTGTGTTTTCCTGTTTTTCCTCTAGATGTTCTGGTTTCCTCCTACAGCCTGAAGACATAAACATTAGGCCAACTAACTATTCCAATTTACCCAAAGATGTGAATGTAAGCATGAATGGGTTGTTAGTGTGTGTTTTAACCTGGCAATAGATTGGCATCTTATTCCAGGTGTGTCCTGCCCCACACCTACAGTCAGCTGAGAAGTTTTCCTGCAGCCCTGACCGACAAATAGTATAATGGATGGGTGGATGGATGGATGGATGTCTTACATTTAATTTGAGTCCTGCAATACAAATTAGTGCATTCGATGCTCTTCCTCTGTAAAACCGTTAATTTAAACTGTTTAGTTCTTATTCATAAAATGCAGCCTAAAGGGATCAAAAACCAGTGTCTTCCTTGTGCCGGTCCCAAGCCTGGATAAATGCAGAGGGTTGCATTAGGAAGGGCTTCCAGCATAAAAACTGATTTATTTATCATAAAAACTCAGTTGTATGACCTGGTCCAGTTCCAAAGGTCTTCTTCAGAGTCTGTGGCATTCATTGATACCAGCCTGAGGTGCACTGCTCCTGAGAGTCTCTCCGGTGTTATACTCAGTGATATTGATTCGAGATGATGCCAGGAACCCAAAGTTCATTCAGCTGTGTCCCGCATAAGAAGCATAGTGGGCAACAGTGTCATACTGTGATGTGGTGCTGTTGGTGTTCCAATGCCCAGCATCACCTGGAGAAGGGAAGATGGAAAAACCTTAAATGTGACAGGTATGTCACCTGAGTCTGTGCATTGAGTGGAATTAAGACACATGAACCAGAATATCTACTGTGCAAACTAGTTACCCGAAAACTTTGACTAAAATGCATATCTTATAAACTAGGTCTTGAGTGTTTAGAGAAAACCTAGTATGTAATTTAAGTATAGTTTAAAAAAGGAAAAATTATTTTCTGAATACACATACACTTCACAAACAAACTTGTTTCCTGTCAAGATTGATTATAAGTTATCCATCATTTCTAGATGTCACATTTTTTGTCCAATTGACAATTTAGATGAAGTGACCGCCAGACCCTTTTTTAAATAGAATGGCAAATGATACCATGAAACAATTCCCAAGATACTAAAGTCAGCAGTTTCCAGGTATTTGCCCAAGACATTTTCTCTTCGTACAACTTTCATCTTGGGGCACTTGTGCACTTAATGTATATGCTACATCTTACATGAGTGGTAGCTCAATGGTTAAGGTTCTTGTTTACTGACCAGAAGGTTAGTGGTTCAAACCCAAGTGCCACGCTTGGACCCTTGAGTAAGTGCCTTAACCCATCAATTGCCTTTGTATAAATGTAAATCACTCTGGATAATGGCATCTGCCAAATGTTGTGTTTAGTCATTCATAAATCTTTTGTGTCTGACTTTGAACTCATGCCTGTAAACATGACAAAAAATGCTTGACCAGAACATCAAATTTGATTGGTTTAGAGACCTTCTAGGGTTTGACTTATTCGGATCCTTTCATGACTCTGGAAAATGCATTTGCAAAGCAACAAACTATGCTGGGAGTGCAGTGGCTTTGATTGCTTTAATCATATCCAAGTCACCAAAGTTAGACAATGGAACTGGAAGGAAAATTAAAGATGATGTTCAAAATGTCCTGTTGAAAAGGAAAAAAATACGACCAAATATGTTTCTCCAAGTCCTGTCTCTGTGACACCAAGTCCTATTGAGAACATTGGCCACTATCCTGGCTTGCAGAACGACACTGTTCCAGAGAGTAGGACTAACACGCAACCAACTAGTCCTGATCAACCTCTCGAGACCAATCTTAGCAACGTTGCCGCCAATGCATCCTCTCTTCATCAAGACCTTGACAGGATTGTCCGATCAGTCAAAGTGATTGGAGATACAGACTATACCATGTGCCTAATCTGGAGAGCTCCAAAAGCCAATAACATGACTGCCTTTAGCGTGCTGTATGCAGTATTTGGGGAGAAGGACATGCGCGGGATTAATGTCAGTCCCGGAAATAATCGAGTCATCATTAATGGATTGGTTCCAAAAACCAAATACATTGCCTGTGTGTGCATAAACGGTCTTATCCCTAAAAAAGAGCAGTGTGTAATCTTCTCCACCGTTGCAGCAGCAAGTGCTAATGGAACTCAAAAGCTCATTAATGTAGTTGTGATCTCAGCTGCCTGTGTGATAGCGGTGCCTCTGACCGTGGTCGTTTGTTGTGGAGCACTAAAGAGGAAAATCAAAAATCTTCTAAAGATATTCAGAACTCACTAACATTTGAGAGTCTCTCCCCTAGCACAAAGGCCAAAGGCCTAGAGGGAGACTATCCAAGCTCAACTCAGAGGAGTCTAATCGATTGATATCAGCTAGTTCTAGCCTGGCCTCTGAATTCCATCAGGAAGTTTGAAGAACAACCAAACGAGAACTTGTGCTGACAGTTTTACTCAATAACCATTCCATCATCCATCTTAAGTATCCACCATCACTACCAGGATCAGAGTACACACAGTTTACACAGAAATTGCTTTAATGAGCATTGCTAGTCAGTATTCAACAATTCTATTCAGTAACTCATGACACAGTGAGAAGATTTTAAGTCTCATATTTTGAATTAGTCCATGCTTTCTGTTACTATCGTGTTAATTTAAAGACAAAATAATATATATACCTGCTGGAGGGGTTGTGATTGAGGAATTTCTGAAGCATGCTCTTTTGCATCTCTGAAAACACACACACAAAGAGCTGATAATGCGAATCTGTTGTTGGTTAATAAATAACTGTAATGTACTTAGTGCACACTTTATTTAAAGTGTGTATTCTTCCTTATATTCCACTGATATAGTTTTCCAATAACGTGACAGTAAATTAACT
>JAQNCB010000028.1:29143869-29156294 GCA_030068295.1 Euristhmus nudiceps | reverse complement strand
ATGTTTTTCCTTTAAATGCAAACTCACCCCCCCCCCCCCACACACACACACACACACACACACATACACACTCATACTTGAGGCAGAGCACAATGCTATTATATGACTAACACTGTGTAATGTTTTAACAGTGTTAATATTAATAATAACGTTCTAATAATAATTATTATTATTCTCAGCATTATTATTATTATTATTATTATTATTATTATTATTATTATAAAGACTATAATTTATAATAATATAATACTATTGCAGTCTAAATAATTTTTTGAGTGATTGATTAATCAAAGAAATTATTGATTTTTATTTATTTTTTTTTTAATTATTAAAATGTTTTCACTCCTAGTTTGGCCATCTAGAACATCTATTTTAGCCTTCAGTGTAGCACATTACACATTATCAAACATTTCCCAACTTTTACTTTGGTTTTGTTGGGATTGACTGAGTGATACCATTCTCATCACCCATCATTCATGTTTTTATTTTGTTTTTGTTTTTGTTTTCATGCATGGGTGTGCCTGTGCATTGTCTGATTGTGTGTGTGGCTTGTTTTGTTTCTTCACCCTGGCAGAATCCCATTGCTCCACGGTGTGTGTTAAGCAAGAGCCGCACGAGGCTTCGCTGGCTCCTTTCACCCCATCTTCACTTGCAGCCTCGGGGTTAGCGGAACTGTTGCCCTTCCAGCCTGGTGTGTCAGTAGACGCCTCCACCCCCTGCTACGGTGCCTATGGGCACCATGGCCCCAGCTACGGCCAGTATGCAAGCCAGCCTATTATAGCAGGTACAACCCCATGGGAGAGAGAGAGAGAGAGAAAAAACATTGTACCCTGCGCTGGTTGGGAGGAGACAGCTACTGTCCTACTTTAGCCCAAGGCTACTAGCGACAATAAAATATAAATGGTTTTACCTAATGTCATTTTTTTTTCTGTGAAAGTCTGACGATCACATCTTGGCCCTCACATCTTAATTCAGATTATATGTATTACCAATTCTGGCATATGATGTGTGTAGGTGGGTGCACCGTGTACAAGTACATTACTAGTACACAAAGTCTGCAAGAGAGAGAGAGAGAGAGAGAGAGAGAGAGAGAGAGAGAGCGAGAGAGAGAGAGAGAGGGAGAGAGAGCGAGAGGGAGCGTGAGAGAGAGAGTGAGAGAGAGAGAGAGCGAGAGAGAGCGAGAGGGAGAGTGAGAGAGAGAGAGAGCGAGAGATAGCGAGAGCGAGAGAGAGAGATAGAGCAAGAGCGAGAGAGAGAGATACTCAGGAGTGTGTGTTTAATTCTCACATTTCAGTTACCTTTCCTGCACATTATCTTCAAAAAAGGATTTCTTTTTTGCGTGATTTTTTTTTTAGGAGGGGGTGGCAAAACCTCCTAAAAATAATAGCAACAGCAGCAACAACGCCATATAAACACATTGTTCATTAGACTTGTTTTCAGTGCTTCATTGCATTTTTGATTACTCAGTCTGTCCTTACCTCATGCTTCTTGTGCCTACTGGATAACTAGATTCTTGTGGCCTGAGGTTGTGCTGAATTCAGCATGCCGTTTTACGAGCCTGCGCTCTCAGACAGTTTGGAATTTCAATCTAATCCGATCTGCTCATTTCCTTCATGGTCTGAACACCTTGTGTCTTAGGGAGACAATGCTAAAATGAGAGCACTGATGATCATTAGATTCATTTCACTACATTTGTTTTACTCGGAAAGCTGCTCCCTTGTATCCTGATCATTACTGTAATTACAATGTTCTGATTAGGATTTGCCCACAGGATCTTTAAATTTGTAGCTGATTCATTTTGTGTACTCCCAGCAACCAGCCTAGACAACTCGGATTATTTGTATAGCAATGCATAGTCATTTCACATCAGGAACTCTAATGAGGAATCCCAAATTAGCTATAAACAACCAGTCGATATCTGTCAGTCTATAAAGTATAAATCAGGCTCATTGTAGATGTCTTTTTTCTTTTTCTTCCATTTTTTTCTTTAGAGATGGCTTCAATATTTTGCAATTGGAATTATTCATGTAGAATCTTTTAAGCCTGAAGTGCGACAGTGGCATTAACCAGCAAAACCTCACCCTTTTAAAGTAATAAGTAAATGTTTCTGGTTATAAAACTGGATGGCAACGTGGAGTAGTGGTTTGCAAGTGTGTCTCACAGCACAGCAAGAAGGTCCTGGGTTCAAGCCCTAAAGTTTGCATGTTCATCCATTGCTTTTGTGGGTTTCCTCTGGGTACTCAGTTTCCTCCCACCAACCAAAGATATGCACATCAGGCACTATTCCAAATTTTCCCCGAGGTGTGAGTACAAATAGTTGTGAATGTTTCCCCTGATGTACTACTGCCTTTGCCAAGAGTTGGCGGAGATAGGCTCCAACCTCCCCACAACCCAAGTAGAATAAAGCCGGTGGAAAAGAGAATGAATTCATGAATAATTATTATATTTAGGTCATAACTTATAATAATCTACGTATATTCATATTAAAGGTGCCCATTCACTAACCTACATGCTTTAGCTTTCTTTATCGGTTAATTTTGGTTGAACACAGAAGTTTCCACTCCAGCTCATGGGTTTAATACGTCCTATTCACCTCTTATTCATGCCACTACCAGAAGAATGATCTTGCGCATCTGGATAACTTGGCAGTGCAACACAGATTCATAGAATGTATTAAGGATCAGAAGATGGAATACGATTTAGAGAGAAAAAAAAAGACGGCCATGTTTACAAATACCATCTTGTCCATTGTGGGGATCATCACCACTCTTCAGATGGACATTGAAGTGTAACATTGAGTTTGATTCTCTTTTATTTCTAAAATAAAACACTCTGTTTCATGTTAATTATCTCCGCCAGCGGAGGGTATGTAATCATCGAAGTTTGTTTGTTTGTCTGTCTGTTAACAGCACAACTCAAAAAGTTATGGACGGATTTTCACCAAATTTTTACCGAATGTCCGGACGAGCAAAAATAACAATCGATTAGATTTTGGAGGTGATCCGGATCACCGTCTGGATCCAGGATAGAAAAGAGTTTAGTGACCCTATGGCCTGGCGGAGGTCTGCGCTCTCCGAGTGCTTTTCTAGTTTAATATGGGCTTCTTTAAATAGAATTATGTAACATAATTTGAATAAATACACATTTCCCCCAATTAGGTTCTCTTAGTGTATTTCTACAGCTTAGATCATAAGCTTTTTTATTCTTATTTTAAACTCCAGGTATTTAAGTACAGATAGATGTGATGGATTTTGTTCCTATATAACTAACATTAGTCCTCATTCTAACAAAGATAGATTCCTGATAACCAGCCTGTCTGCCAGAAAAGTTGGCCATCACCCCTGTTACAATGTTGAAAGTGAAGGCCAAGTGCACTTCCAGCTCTCAGCTGTCCTTCAGTATGGGCTCTGAAAAATAACAGGGCTCAGTTCTGTTCATCCATGTCACTTCAACATGACTAAAAACTGGCTGTCAGTGTTACACTGGAAAAGTGTGAAGTTGAAGGCTCAGATGATCTAGAAAGAATAAAATGCTGTGGAGGAGCTTTTACGTTCTGCTGTGTAAGCAGGTTTTGGATGGTAAATTGGAAATTACATGACTTCTGGCCACAGTACGGAATACCAGTAATGAGTTTTGGACCATATAGCATTCTTGTTTGTCTTTCTAATAATCTGTGGCTGGAATCTTGGCACTCTCTTTGATAAGTGATGAGATTTAGACTGTAGCATTATAAGTGATTAGCGATGCTTGCATTGTGTAAAAGGGAGGAGAAATGCTCTGACATGATTGAAGGTATTATTATTATCATCATTATCATTATTATTATTATTATTATCGCTACTGTGCTTAAGGTCACATATCTTGACTGTGTGTTACTTTATCACTCTTTAATGCTTAAGGCACTTTTCCAGTTTATTTTATGCACCATAAACTTTACTGTGAATACTATGCAGTCAACACAACCCCAATACCCCAAGCCTATAGCAGCCAGCGATTGTATTTTGCTTGTAAAATACACAAATATATATAACTTGATCTCAGAACCATTCATACATTGTTCATCGCTTTCCTTTCAGGTAGAGACATGGCCAGCACGACTCTCCCAGGTTATCCCCCTCACGTCCCCCCCACAGGGCAAGGCAGCTACCCCACCTCAACACTTGCTGGAATGGTTCCTGGTAAGTCGTATTACTGGTTTTATGAGGCTGTTAAGTTTAAGTGAGCTCATAATATTTTCAGTCAGTAGTCCTCACCAATTTACCATCTTCAGCAAACCGGAGTTCATTCCAAGCCAATATAAAGTTCTTAGAGAAATGTTTGATAGCCTTACTTTTATTATCCTGCTAAGGCAGATAACTAAACTAAAGTGTCAGGTAAAAATTGTACGAAACACTGGTACTGTTAGAATAATGCTAACAATGCTAAGGACATAGGGAATAAGGAGGGCTATCTATGTAGTGAGTAACAACAGTGAGGCAAGTAATTGACCTGTAAGAAAGCATCAGGCCGCTTATTGGATGCGCAGGAGCAAATTAGCACTACTCAATAAGCGATCAAGGCACAGGATATAGGACAGTTCCTCTCAGTTCCACACGGGTTCCAGTGCTCATTACCAACCCCCCCCCCAAGTGTTCTCACGGACCATCGATAAACAGGGCTCTCTTGCCCCAGCCTCCAGTGCTGCCGAGCGTATCTCTTTCCCCCTCTACTTAACCTGCAGTTCAGGTTCACAGCAAACAGTTAAGGGTCACAAAACAGCAGGCAGGAAGGCCTGTAAATATTTAAATCACTATCTCTCTCAGGGACCCAGCTTGGGTTTCACTGCCAGCCAACAGGACAGGATGCAATCTGGCAACAAAGTTGTGCCCTCTCCCCAAAAGGCACACAGAGAAACATGCATACAAGCACAGGCCTCAATATCTATTCTGTACAGTACAAGGCCAGACAGAGCTCAGCTACCTCCCTAAAAAATTATAAAAAGCATTGTTTCCACACACAGGAATAAGACTGGATGAAAATAGGTCTCACAGCTTCGGCAGAGACATCTGCACAGACACTGAAACATTAAAAGAGAAATATTTTACATCAAACACAAAAGGATTCTCGCTCCGGTCACTGTTGAGTGCTTCAGCCGGATTCAGTCTCGGCAGGATTGGCCAGCTTGCAAACATGAATACATTTTGCAGGACAAATTTAATTCAAACAGAATTCATTTGTTGGGCAAACATATCGTTATAGGTACATCAAATATGTCTTCATCAAACATTCATTTTCACTGGTCTCAGACACACAGAGAGAAATCCTCTTAAATCCAGGAGCCATGGGTTTAATGTGCACTCCTATTTATCTGCTCCTAGAACAACTAAGATTTAGTGATGGAGCCCAAAACACTGTTAAAGCAAAAGCAATTCCTCACTAGCTTCATATAAAGCCTAGCTTTTATTGTCTCATAAAAGAAAGAAACGTGGGGACCAACAGCATTGCTCACTGACACACTCACGAATGCTCTCCCAAAAAAAAACAGGCTATATAAAGAGAATGGGTGCGAGTAAAAACGAGTCCACTGGGGATCTTTTGGAAGTTAAACTTTGTCGAAAGGTGGAGGAGAGGAGCAATGAAAGGAGTCTGAAAATAGAGATGATGATTTAAATTATGGAAAACAAACAAAATGCAGAAGTAGGACGAGGATTAAACCTCTCCAGGTACACGTGATCTTAGACTGTGATTTGTCCTGGTTTATAGGAAGCGATTTTTCAGGAAACCCTTACTCCCATCCCCAATACACAACCTACAATGAAGCTTGGAGGTTCAGCAACCCTGCACTATTAAGTGAGTATTAATACGACTTATTTCATGTGGAATCAAAGTGGATTTGATGATGTAATATTTTAAGCAAATGTCAACTTCAGTTCATTTTCAATCAGAGATTAGCATCTTATTGTAATTTCCTGAAGAGTCAAGTATTAAATCCTAACTTATTTCTAAAATAATTACACTGTGATTTCCCTGTATACCAAGAGCTGATTTTGATGTAAAGTGAGATTATTTTCTCTCCTGCTTTATAGCGGGCTTGTACATCGTTGGTTGTTTTCAAACGATCCGCTCTTCTGTTAACTTCCAGGTTCCCCTTATTATTATAGTGCTGCGTCCCGGGGCTCGGCCCCTCCCACTGCTGCCACTGCCTATGACCGCCACTAGTTACCATGGCAACTACGTCACTCTGCAGCAACACAACCATTACCCATGTATCGCACCAGTGTGAACAGTGTTACGGTCCAGCGTGGCCATTCAGCGTGGCTCCAACATCTTCAGTTTTGCGGGGTCAGACTGAGATTAGGAGGGTCAAGCTGCCGTGAATTTTCCCTCCTGCATTTTTTTGACTCCCCCTCCCCCAATCATTGATGTCTGAGCCCCTGTTTTTCAACTCACTGAACAATGACTGTAAAATTTCCGTAAAGACTTTGAAAGATTATACAAAATCTATATATATTATAAGATATAAAACAAGACATGCCGTGTGAAAATTACAAAAAAAAAGTTAACACGTGATGTTTTTTTTTTGATCTTTTCTTTCTTTCTTTTTTTCATCAATCACTGCATTCCTTTACATATTGTACGTAGTACCACCAACCAAGGATTTAAAAAAGGCAAGTTGGGATTGTCCTTTGCCAGCCTCAGTCTCCAAACCTCTTACGGACAAATCACAGTTATGCAAGAGGTGCAGTTATAGGAAAGAGCACCACGGGAGGAAAGCATCAGTTCCAACCTGCTCTCGTAATGATTGGTTCAATAATCAGATGATAAGATAATATCAAAAGGCTTGCATCATGTTCTGTGAGACACAATCATTTGTAAAAGACTAAATAGTAAAAGTTAATAAATGGCCTGAAGGTAAATTGATTTCCTGAGTTACCGCTAGGGTTGTTTTGTGCTATTAAAATGACTCCCTTTTTGTTGCATGCTCAAAATTTCGACAGGTTTCTCTTCAGGTGCTACATCATACCCAGCATCATGCTTCGCTCCCTTTTTGCACTATTTAATTATAAAATTTTAATGAGGTCAGTGAGCAAGCAACATGTGTCCAATGATATATATATACCATGTCCAATAGTATGTAAACATGTAAAAAATTTAAATAAATTGGATAAAACAGCTGAAAATAATCAGACACCAAACTATTGCATCTGCTCATGTGAATTTTTTTTCTTTTCTTTTTTTTTACTAAATGTTAAAAAGCAAATGTCATGCCCTTATGACATACTACTGGGCCATTATCATCTATACTTAAATAGAGTCTTACTGTTAAGTTATTTTTATATTTTGGACATAAACCTACTCCTCATGTTAAACAGAAGATTGATCTCTGCTCTCATGTTAACATAAAGCGACACTCCTAATGCTGCCTTACAACTTTTTTTAAAGGTTTGGGTGAAAACTGGCGCCAGTCCTGTGAGGTAGATATGCAAGTAACACAGCATTTGTGTTTTAGATCAATGTTTCAAGGTGGGACATTTAAATCCGTGAAAAAACATCCATTCCATCATCTTTTGAAAATGTAAAGTGAATGTACTTTTACCACATTTGCCAAAGACTTAGTTTGATATTTAATATTTTATTTGCAGTATCTGTATGCATTGATAAAGCAGTATTATGTTTTAATATTAGTCAACACTGAATCTATGTGGTAATGTTAAACAAAACACAAAGCTCCATCAGATGCACATGACAGTGTACACTCAAGGTGTATTCCATTAGTCAATGTTACGTCATTTGCAACAAACTGCTGCTTTGTAGAATTTGTGTATAATGTGAAGACAATTCTTCAATGTATATAAGATCATCTACATCTGACCATTGCAGTATCGTAGTAATTTACTGATTTCATTTGTACATATGCAAATTAAAAGGAAAAAAAAAGATTACATACATTCGTGTCTTAGGTGTTGTGCTTGAAACAAGAGTGCAACAAAAATTTAAACCTGTCAATGATTACTATGGGTTTCAAATGCTACCCATCACATGTATGACTGGTTGTATGTTTGGTTCACTTTTACCTGACCTGTTAATTTTTTTTTAAGTCGCTATGCAAATGAAGTAAATGGTTTTCTGTATTATTTACTTCTGTGTTGAATTTTCCATCTTATTCCATTTCTTATTGATGATGACCCTGTACAAATTACAGTTATGTTTTATATATACGCCTGGGTTTGTGGGCTTTTTTTCCACAAATTGTCCAACTATGATCCTTGCTCAGTGGTTTAAAATGCAGCAAACTACAACCTGTGATTAAAGCTTCTCGACAGACTGACTCGGAGGTGATTATCATGGAAGCATGAAGAAATAACACAATTTCAGCGCTCACAATTTCACACACACACACACACACACACACACACACACGCACACACACACACACACACGCACACACACACACACACACACAGGCACACACACAGGCACACACACAGGCACACACACGCAGAGAGAAATCCAAAACACGTGAATCATGGCAACGGAGACAATAGCAATTATGAATAAAAGTGTGAACGTTGTTACAATTAAAAGGTAAAAATTTGTTGTTTCACTTCATAGGAAGGCATTTTTGTCGTATTCATTGCACCCCATATTATTTTTTGTCCTTTTTTAAAAGGCAGATATGATCTGCATCAGCAGAGCAAGGTAGAGGGCATGGTCTTTCTCCTGTTGTAAAGATAATGCATCATGGACATAATTACTGATGGAAACCTAACTAAAGCCATGTGGCCTCAAGTGTTGCTCTGAACCCCTTCTGTCTGGTTCCTTTTTTTGTGCACATGAGAAATAAATTTTTTTGTATGTCAACATGAGTGATAATTTTGTTAAACAATGAAAAAATATGCTGTGTACAAGTATATTACTAGAAAACAAAGTAAGCAAAAGAGAGAAAGAGTGAGAGAGAAAGAGAGAGAGAGAGAGAGAGAGAGAGAGAGAGAGAGAGAGAGAGAGAGAGAGAGAGAGAGAGAGAGAAATGTAATGATGTTTCATCCCTCCTCTGCAGTAGGCCACTGCTTGCTCCTCTTGTCCAAGCAGACAGTCTCACCCTGCTGTAATTCAACTGCTCTGCCTATTGTTTATTTCATGGATCCCCTGTGAAGCATCAAAAGCCAGTGTTCTGTCAGGCTCTTACTGTCGTATATGTTTGTCATTCAGGCCTTGTTAAAATAAGGAAAAGGAGCCGATCCTCCGCTTTCCCCCAGCTGAGAATTCCCAGTGGTAAAATTATTCCATTTAGATGGAAACTTTTTTCCTCACTACCCTGTCTAAATTGGCATATCTGCCTCTTTTGCTGAAACCAATAAACTGTGAACTCGAATGCATCTGTCAATCAGGCTCATCTTCACTTTAGCATGCCAGATGACAACAAGGGAGGGGGGGAGCCAAAAGGAATCAGCTGATTGGTTCTCATCAGCAAGGCATTACAAAAAGCACCTGTCATTCTGCAGGCTCCTCAAACCCAGTCAGGGGGCCCAAGCCCTATACTGCTGCGCTTCGACAAACAGCCCCACACACACACAGTTACTTCATCAACAATCTCAAATCTCAGAGTAACTTAATGCTTTAATTCCACCAGTAATTCTGCAGCTCTTTCAGACATGTGGTGTAGTATCTTTGTAGGTTTCACATTATATTACTTACATTAGTATGCTTGCTTAAAATTACATAACATGGGGGAGGAAAGAAAATGCCTATGGATTGTTTTATAACACATATTAGCACTACACAGGTTCAAAAGAGCAGGAATAAATAAGGTTTGAAAATTAAGATTTTATCACATTTATTATTATTAGTAGTATTATTATCATTATTATTACTAATAATAATAATAACTTGATTACTGTCTTCAGCTGAAAGAAATATAGCAGTACTTTAATACCATTATTATGAAAAGGAACTATTACAATACTAATATTCTATAATGTATAATAATGAGACATGCACAATAAAAGCTAATTGTATGTTGCTAACTTATATTCTAAAAAATACTATAAAATGCAAGGATAAAGCACTCAGTACTATATACCAAAGGAAATAGTAAAACATGTTTAACAAATTAGCACCTCTGGCAATAAAAGGAGTGTGACTAGCGCAGGATGCTGGTACCTGGATTAAATGTTCTTTTTTTATGATCGAAAACTACACAACTGATTACAAGATGTACTTCAGAAATATTTGCATCAGTACCTGTCTATAAAACAATGTCCAGAACCTATTTAACTAAATCCACAAAAAGTTCAGCACTAAAACCTGATTAAAATAACTAAAAACACAGTGCATGTTCACTAATCCCATCACTCCCAGCTCTTATAAACCTAAACACTGAAATTCATGCAGTTCAAACACTTACTATGTACAGTGACGACACACATTTACTTGAATAACCTCACCATGCTATACACACCGGCTACCAGCTGACAACGTGGCATGACACAAGCTAAATCCGACCAAGCATTATCAGAAATGGTAATAGCATGGAAAACATATTCTTGTCCATTTTATGTAAATGTCTCCATGTGATAAAGATTTAATGACACATTATTTCGGACACAGCAACAGAACAGGGCTGGTCCATAAAAGCTGAACACACAGTGAGTATCCCTATCTGTCACAAGGTTTAACCTCAGACAGAGAAGAGCTTTCAGAGGAGTGGCAGTGGACAATGTACAGCAGCAAGTCCTGTCAACTGCATACATGCTCATCATCATCGTCAGTGTCATTTTTGATGCTAGGGAGGGGAAAGGCCAACCCAGGGCTGCCAATCAAATCCCCCCTCATTAGGGACAGTGCTAATTATGAAATTGTATGAGAGTTCTAGTAATGAATTTATTCATTAAGGTTATTAAATATGAATACTGCTAATAAAACAAACCATGAACAATGTGGGCAAGATTTAATTTTAAGAATTGATGTGATTCAAATTACTATAACTTCAAACTGTCAAAGTGTGTGTGTGTGTGGGGGGGGGGGGGGGGACATTAAATAAACCAATTCAACAAGGTTTTAAAGCTTCCAAAGCAGTTGTATACCTGATTAAAAGGAAAACTTTAATTTAAATTGAATCCAATATGTCCTTTTTATCTACAGTACTCTGCAAAAGTTTTAGGCACAAGCAAAGGAACGGTGTAGAACAAAGATGCCTTCTATTTACATATAAATAATGACATTAAATTAAAGATCTCTGGATTAAAACACAGCAAAAAGTAATAAATGAAGCTAATTCGATATTTGGTGTGATGATGCCTTGTTGTTTAAAAATAGAATAGCATCAAGTAGAGTTTGTGCAGTTTTACAGGTACAGTATCCACCGGGTTTCTTACAGAATCAGCCACAGCTCTCCTGGAAATGTTGACTGTCGCACTTGATTCTTTATTTGCATGTAAATCGCAGCAGCCTTCATTATATTTTTATCTGAAATGTCGCCTCTTATACATAATATGCTGCTTTCTTTATTGAAATCCTGTACTAACTTTTTTTAAGTAACATTTCTTTTTGAGCTGGAAAACTAAAGTTTGGAAATCTAAAGTGTTTTTATACTAACTTGCAAATATACACTTTAAAAAATAAAAATATATAGCAAAAATTAAAAAAAAAAACAAAACAGTAGGATGCCTAAAACTTTTGCACAGTAGTGTACATAAGCACTTTATAAACAAAATGCACTATAATATTATGTTGGAGAACAATGCCCTGCAATGGTCGAACAAGCTGTTCAGCGTGTACCCCGCCCTCGCCCAGAGTCGGCTGAGATGGGAGCCAGCTTCCCCACGACCCTAATTAGGATTAAGCGGTTTAGAAAATGAATGAATCAATAACAATGCCCTGCAATGGTCTGGCGAGCTGTTCAGGGTGTAAACCTTCACCTAGTGTCAGCTGAGATAAGCTCCAGCCAGCCCACGACCCTAGTAGGATTAAGCAGTTTGGTAAATGAGTGAGTGAGTGTGAAACAATAAAATACGTATTGCAGTCTAATAAAGAAATAGCGATGCAGGTATTATGATACAACTACATCATATTTTGAAATATAAATGAATAGCTAGCTAGACAGATAGCTAGATAAATAGAGAGATGGATGGAGAGATAGATAAAAACATCAGCAAAACAATCAGCCAGACCTCAATTTTTCTCCACTGTACAGCTGGTTCTCTTACAGGAGAATGACTAAACAACTCCTGCAATGATGCATGAAAATTAATAGGTGGCAAAACCTGTTTCTTCAGATACTAAGTCTTACCACATGCAAAGAAGTAGTGCACAGCAAAGATGCCTTCAAACCAAATTAACACACACAGACACACAAACACACTCGCATATGTATATATATATATATATATACACACACACATACACACACACACATAGATACAGACACACACACAGTCACACACACA
>JAQNCB010000028.1:29131231-29138731 GCA_030068295.1 Euristhmus nudiceps | reverse complement strand
TAAATGGAAAAATGAGTAGAGAGGCAGATAAGAAGATGTGCAGCAGAATATAATTAATTAAATGAGACTAATTAGGAACATGAGAGCAGGTGCCAGGCTATGGGCTGACAGCACAGACAGCGAGACAACATGAGAGGATGAGAGAGAGGGAGAGAGAGAGAGAGAGAGGGAGAGAGAGAGAGAGAGAGAGAGAGGGAGAGAAGGGGGAGGGAGAAAACACTCGGTTAAGGGGTGTAACATGACAGGAAGAGGGACAAAACAACTTTCTGCATTTTGTCATGTGAAACCCCACAGGAATACATATGACAGAAACTGTGGACCCTAGCACCATGGGGGTCTTTCCTTTGTCTGAGACAGATTATTTTTTTTATTTTTTTATTTTTTTTTATTTTTGGCAATTGGAAGTTTGCATAAGCGCAAGATTTCCCCCCTAATTATTTCAGCATATGCTCAGCACTGGTGGCAGAATAAATTGAGAGTATTTTTTTCTCTCTCTCTCTCTCTCTCCATTTTCAGCCACTGTTTTAGGGAAAAGAATCAAGCATGTCCCCCCCTCTGGAGAGCTTAAATGAGACTTCATATTTAAAAATCAAGATGACAATACTTACTGCTTCATATACCTGTAAACTCAATTAAAAACACCGTGTTTCCAGCAATCTTGAAATGGATATAGGTTTCAGTAACTCCAAACTGCAGTTGATAAAATACTAGATGCAGCACTTATTCAGTATATTTTAACCTCTAAATCAGATGAGCAGAAATTTTATCTTGGATCTTTTTCCATGTCTGAACCCCGGAAAAGCTTTTTGGCATTCGAGTTTTACTTGTTAACAGAAAAAGTCTTGAATCCCCTTTTGAGAATTGAAGGTGTTACAGTTCAACTGTAAATAATCATTGCTGCAGCCAATATAAAGTAGTGACACTTTACCAAACATTCACCCATTCATTATTTTGCCAGACTGCTTAATCCTATTCGGGTCGGGGAAGGCTGGAGCCTATCTCAGCCAACTTTGGGCGAAGGCAAGGTCAACGCTGAACAACTTGTCAGTGCATAACCATTGACACTCACATCTACACTTACTGTCAATGTGGAAGAGTCAACTAGCCGAATGTTCATGTCTTTGGACTGTGGAAGGAAACCTGAGTACCTGGAGGGAATCCACACAAGCATGGGGAGAACATGTAAACTCCACACAGAGTTCAAGCCAGGACCTTCTTGATGTGAGGAGGACGGGCTCACCACTATGCCACTGTGCCGCCTGAATGGAATAGTGATGAGCAAAAATGCACTCAACAATAATCATTAATTAAACTGAATGTAGAATTAGAATCCCTTCTAACACCACATCCTGGCAATGGCCTTCAGCAGTATTGTAACATGTCAAGTTATGCGCATGTAAACCAAACAAAATTATGATCTCACTCTCTCTCTCTCTCTCTCTCTCTCTCTCTCACTCTTTCTCACTCTCTCTCTCTCACTCTCTCTGTCTGTTTCTCTCTCACTCTCTTTCTCTCTCTCTCACTCTCTCTCATTCACTCTCTCTCTTTCTCTCTCTCACTCAATCTGTCTTTCTCTCTCTCTTTCTCTCATTCTCTCACTCTCTTTCTCACTCTCACTCTGTTTCTCTCTCTCTTTCTCTCTCTCCCTCTCTCTCTCTCTCTCTTTCTCTCACTCTCTCTCATTCACTCTCTCTTTCTCTCTCTCACTCAATCTGTCTTTCTCTCTCTCTTTCTCTCTCATTCTCTCACTCTCTTTCTCACTCTCACTCTCTCTCTGTTTCTCTCTCTCTTTCTCTCTCTCCCTCTCTCTCTCTCTTTTTCTCTCACTCTCTTTCTCTCTCTCACTCAATCTCTCTTTCTCACTCTCTTTCTCTCTCTCTCTCACTCAATCTCTCTCTCTCTCTCTCTCTCATAAAAGAGAAGGTCAAAGAGTTATTTCTGGAAGAAATCAAATGAGTTCATTAAGCCACCTCATCCACTCGTGTTATTTGTTTGTTAGAGATTAGGTTAATCCACCTTGACCACCCTCATCAAACAAAATGCCACATTTCTAGTTGGCTGCTAAAACTATCCAGTGCATCTTTTCATAACCTATCCTGCAAGAGTTGAACTTTTGTACCTATTGTATCACAATATGTCTGCAGAAAAATAACAGGGTGAAAGTCATCCAATTAAGCTTTCTATGCATCTCCAAATGCAAAGGAATATCTCTGCACCGCTATTTTGAAGATATCTGAAGGAATGGCTTAATCCTAAATTCACGCCTGAAAACAGGTTTCAAATGTGATACAGTATAGGATAAATATAATAAGGTTGCCTAGATGCAGTAAGGAGCTAACACTAATCAAGTAGAAAGAGAGAGGGAGACTTTTCTGTATGAGATTTATCCTGCTATTTACAAACTGCAGGATTCTTGTCAAGAATGGTATGGGCTCCTGAGTAGCGCATCGTCAAGGTGCGAGACTATTAGCCCAGAGATCGCAAGTTCAAATCTGGTTTGATGCACACAGCCATTCGTGGCCAGGAGTCCATGGGGGCTAATTGGCTGAGCTCTCACGGGAGGGAGGAATGGCATACGTGCATTTCCCTGTCACTCACAACGATCGTCAGCCAATCATGGGCGTCTGTGAGCTCATCCATACAATGGGTGGATCGCGCTTTCTCTCCGAGTGTGTTAAACCACCCCCAAATACGCATGGCACTGCAGTTCAAAAAGAGGCAGGTGGCTAGCATCGCATGTCATGGAGGGGGTGTGTGCATGCTTTCACCCCTCCCTGGTCAGTGGTGGTCGTGTGATAAGGAAGGCAATACCTGATGGGTGGGAATTGGACACGACTAAATTAGGGAGAAAACGGGGGAAAATCAAAAAAAAGAAAAAGAAGAAGAAAATAGTCTAAATATTGTGCATAGTGTTATTAAACACGACATAATTGTTGATATAGACAGAAATTCGTTTCCGATCATTTTTAATATACTAACAATTTGTTTGTTTGTATGTATGAAACAATTGTTCACCTGAAACAATGTGAATAACCCTGAATACAAGGCATATAGACAACGAATAGGGTGGTATGGTTGTGCCATGCTATTTTGTTAGCACATCCGCCTCACAGCAAGAGGGCCTGGGTTCAATTCCTGGGCTCGGATGTTTCTGTGTGGAGTCTGTGTTCTCACCGTGCTTGCAGTGGGTTTCCTCAGGGTACTCCGGTTTCCTCCCACAGCCAAATATCTACACTGTAGGTAGCTGTTCACCATTGCCCCTAGATCTGAGTGTGATTGGTTTTGTGTGTGTGTGTGTGTGTGTGTGTGTGTGTGTGCATAACCTGCAATGGTCTGGCATGCTGTCCGGGTTGTACCCTGAATTCGCCTAGAGTCGGCTGAAATGGACGCCCGCGTCCCTGCAACAATAATTAGGATTAAAGAGCTTAGAAAATGAATGATTGAATGAGATAATGAATAGTCTCAAACTGAGGCGAATAATTGTTTTAGTATACACTATGCATGGACATAAGTGAAACTGAGATTTTGATAGTTTATTATTACATCGTTAAAGTGTGACATGGTCATGTGGGCTTCATTACATCATCTTTGGAAGGTCATCCAGAATTTGAGAAAAAGATCTCAGTCTTTGAAAAGTGTTCAGTCCAACAGGATCTCCAAGAATCCATATTGCAATCCATTTCCATTCACTCTACATTGGGCTCAAAATACTTTTGATTTGCAAACTGAAAGAACTCAACAAACACAGGCAAGTACAGTCATCCCTCGCTATATCGCACTTCAGGTTCTGCGGCTTCAGTGCATCGCAGATTTTTAAAAAATATTAATCGAAAATTTTTTTTAAAAAAGGAAAAATAGGGAAAAAGTTCAGGAAAATGCCACGAGGGGTCGCTACTGACTCCGATTCGGTTCTCGGGTTGACTCTGACTCCAACTTTGAGCGCTGATTGTCATCCCAGGCTCTTCTTCTGTCAACGAATGCTGGGAAATTCGTCTCGACCAATCAGGTTGCGAGATTTCAGTGCCGAGTCCCAAACCGGACTCAGTAGTGAGCTTGCGGCCCTTCCCTTAACTTTTTCACTATTAAATCGGGGAAAAGTTAAAGGAAAGCCGCAAGGTCACTACTGACTCCGGTTTGGGACTCAGTTTTAGGCTCTGAAATCTCGGAAGCCAATTTGTCGAGACGAATTTCCCAGCATTCGTTGACAGAGGAAAAGGCAGAAGTGAATAAAGCCTAAATAAAATTATGTTAAAAGTTCTAAAAACCACATTCCTTTCCCTTTATTTACATCTATGTGCAATTACACATATGTATTTTATATTATTTATATTTTATTTACATTTTATTACATAATATTTATATTTTATTTACATCTAATGCATTGTTTTTAATGTTTAATTGTTAGTATAAGCATTTATAGTGTTGAATATGTATTTATTGATATTATATACATATATACATGTACGTATACGTCAGTCAGGGGGTCGATCCTACTTCGCGGAAATTCGGTGATCGCATAGGGTCTCGACCCCCCATTAACCGCAAAAAGTGAGGGATTCCTTTATTTTAGACATTAATGGTATACTCAGACACCTGAATGTATCATGAAACGTTGGGTAAAATCATGACACAGCCCCTTTAAATTTGGCCCTCACCTCATATGGAGAAGCATTCTGAGCAGTAAAAAAGGAACAGGGAGATTTTTTTGTTCTTTATTTCTTGCTTAAAATTTTTTCTTGAAACAGCACAAGAGGCAGTTTGAAAAGCCTGGTGTTGAGAGTCAAGATGCTGCCAAGAGGACAGCTCAATATTTCGTCTGAGCTCAGCTGTCAATAGGCCAAAAGTGAAAGTCCGAGACAGAGAGGCCCAGTGTTTTTAATTATCTCCAGCCCAAGCCGACTGTGCATCATCATTAGAGAAACTAAGTAGCAGTGGTCACTGACTCAGGTAGGGGTAAACGGCACAATTAACAGCCTGAGGGGGGAGAACTATATTCAATTTGAAAGCCTTCTCTCTTAATCCATCTCCACTGATCACGGCCTGTGCTGAGCTATGGGCTTTTACATTCAATTACAATAAGTTAATTCAAGCTAAGAAGTCAACATTTTAATCAGGACCTGACAGTTTAAAGTGAAATTCTAATGTTCAGAGAACTTTCGTGATAATGCATGTAAATATAAGAGAGGAATTTCACTTCGTCAACACACTCTGATGTCAACTGTAAATTGCAAATCAGGATTAGGAAAGTACATCTGAAGGAAAGTTTGTACTGGACTACTGAAGATTGTAAACTCAGTTAGGCAAGACTAAAATGACTTGGCCTGAACTCCAAAAAGTGATGTAGTTCACGTAACCTCCTGAAGTGTAGAATCCGAGCAGGACCCTTATATTTCCCATTACAACAAATATTTAGAAAGTTAGGAATGAACTTGTGGTGCATACACTTGATGTTTTTTTTTATTATGATTATTATTTATGATGCAATAAATAGTTTTTGCAAGCATGTAGTTGACAGTATTTTCCTAATGTCCACAAACATGTTGATAAATAAGGAGGAAAAAAAGAGACTGCCTTCTTTTTCTCACAGTACTTCATGGTAGGGCCAGCGGTGGCCTGGTGGTAAGGTGCTGGATTATTGATTCCAGGGTTGGGGGTTCAAGCCCCACTGTCACCAGTTGTCACTGCTGTCCCCCCAGTGCAGCTAGCTGTTACCAAAGGCCAGCCATGTCTCTCACTGTCTATGGTGGGAGGCATGTAAATGATGTTCGTCAAGAGTAGGCTGCATAGCCGTCAGCGTGTTTCTGCCCTGCGATGGCCTGGCGAGCTGTCCAGGGTGTACTCTGCCCCTGCACGGAGTCGTCTGAGATGGGCGCCAGCCTCCCCGCGACCCTAATTAGGAATTAGCGGTTTGGAAAATGAATGAATGAATAATTCATGGCTTAAAAGTGTAATCGCAGCGCTAAGCCTTTACATGCTTTTTTTTGTTGTTGTTCCTCTGATTTTGAAAGTTCTGAATGAATGAAAATGCTAAAAATATTTTAGAAAATATTAACAAGACAAGTGTTGAAGGAATTTGAGAACACAGCTGGATACTGCCAGTTTTTCCCCAGGACAATCTACCCCCTCCTTTGTGAAAGTGAAAATCCTTATATAAGTTAAACTAGCACACAACACACATACACGATGACAGGAAAAAGTGTTTACTTTTAAAAGTGAACAAAGCTGAGTGTAATGCACCATCCAGATGAATCAGTACAATAATGATTTTATAAATGTTAATACTTGTTTGGAGCGGTATCCTGCTTCTTACCTTCTTTTGCATTTTTGCTTGCTAAATGTCTAAAACATTAAGTGACCCTGAGAGCCCATCCTTATTAACAAGGAAATTCACAGCATTCTCCACATAATCAGACTGGACAGAGGTTAGAACAGCTCAATATAAGAGATAACCACTCTTTGATCCAAACAGCCATGCAGAACCTGGCAGCAGCAGAGTCAGAAAATGTTCTGTCAGGGACTTTGGATTTAAATTTGACCTTATTAGCCTCACAGGGACGAAAGAAAGAGGGGGAATGGACAGTAGGGTAATGCAGAACATCTCGCCTTCACTGAATAAGATATCAATAAACTTTTATAAGCTTTGATATCTACATATGCACACATTTAGTATATACTAAACGGGAGCAGCATGATCCGATTGGCTTGTTAACTTGGATTAGTGGACATAATTTATTTCAAATATTTTCTCATTCCCGATTGGTGGAAAACTACCAGTGAATTCTTGGTATTATACAAGTTAACATCTGATTTTCCCTCTGGGATTAATAAAGTATCTATAATTTATTATATGCTAATATACTATATACTAGCAGTGAATATACATAGCCGACTCACGCTGGCTACAATGTGCTTTCCTGTGGATTAAAAAATAATTAGAATGAATAATAAAACAATTTAAGGAAATTCCACTTTTATATGATATGAAGAATTAATCAGACCTCGGAAAGTTTTACCTGCCACAACCTTCAGACTTGGCAAATAAAATTCTCCAAATAATTAAAATAATTCCCAATATCACACAAAAGGCAACTTCAATAATTGCTTATGAGCTACAACTTGGGATAATGCTTAAATCAAAATGGCAGACAAAAACTCACAGTTTGCCACAGTCACTGATTCTAAAATCTTAGAAATTCACTGAAATGCCGTTGCAAAATGAAATGACGAAATATGTATGGCCTTTGTATTGTTTTTTTTTTCTTTTCTCAAATTCTGGATGACCTTCCAAAGATGATGGACACACTTTAACGATGTAATAATAAACTATCAAAATCTCAGTTTCGCTTATGTCCATGCATAGTGTATACTAAAACAATTATTCGCCTCAGTTTGAGACTATTCATTATCTCATTCATTCATTCATCTTCTAAGCCCTTTAATCCTAATTATTGTTGAAGGGACGCGGGCGCCCATTTCAGCCGACTCTAGGCGAATTCAGGG
>JAQNCB010000028.1:29032313-29044635 GCA_030068295.1 Euristhmus nudiceps | reverse complement strand
CACGAGGAGTGTTTGCGAGCCGTTCACGAGATTTGATCGTGAACAGAATTTTGATTTCCTCGACTGTTTTTTTTTTTTCTCAACACGACATGGCAAGACGTCACGAGGCGTTCACGTAGGCGAAAAAAATCGTTCACGAGTCGACTCGTGGCAGGTCGTGAAAAAAAATCGTGTAAGTGTCAGGGGGGCTTTACTCCCCTGATTTTTTTATTATACAAATACTGCAACAAATTTCATGTCATTTTTTTCTAAAAAACAACTCTGTTATGCCACTCTGGTTCACTGCCCTTCATTTCTAAATTAGTAGCAATACCTGGCTCTGTCGATCACATGGATGATGAACAGGGTAAGGATAGAGACACTCAAACTGATCTGGTGGGAAAAGGATGCATCTCTTGTGACCTTTGATTTGTGCAAAGAAATTCTGCTGCTCATCATAATGTGCTGGTGTCACGTTGCCTTTTATTAGCAGAAGAATTCATAGCATGGAAGAGAAAACAGAAAAGGCTAATGTCACTTATTTAAATTTAACAATGACAATTAATTATCAATACGTGTTACGGTATGGATGGCTGTCCTCCTGACATGACCTGCTATACAGTATGCAATGACATTGTACCTTCCATGCCTATGAGTAGCAGGTTTGATGTTAACTGCCCCCAGTTTCGTTTGGTTTGCTGTTTGTTGATCCAGTTCCAGTTGAATTCCAGAAAATCCAAAACAATTTTTCTCCCAACCGTGTCATTCAGTGTTTGCTGCAAGTACACTCTAAAAATCAAACCAGAGTTGATGAAAATACCAAGATCATAAATATTAAGGGGGGGAAAAAAAATAAATAAATAAATCCAGAGTGCTGGCCATTTCTTTTGTGTAAAGACTGCATCTGTTTATCAGTGAAAAAGGACTACCTTTGGACCTCACCATATTCTCACCAGCTCATCATATCTTCAGCAGTGACACCAGAATGGAAACAATATGGTAGAGTATATGTACAATTTATCAGAGACAGCATTCCTGCTATTTCGATAGAATATACACTTAATACCTAGTTTATTACACACATCAACCTTGAATTTGTACAAATAAAGAACTCCGGATGTTGAAGAAACATTGTTGCTATTTGGAACTAAAAGCCAAATCAACACCTCTTTCAGTAGCTGTGTGCCTCAAATTCAAGGACACATTGCCAAAGCAGTGATACCAATAAACACCCCCACCTCTCTTCCAGCCAATCAGCAGCAGGGTGCATCTGTCCTGTGCATGAGCACAAACACCCCCTGTTGCTGACTGGCAGGAATAGTAGTGTGTGGCGCACAAAGAGCCACTTTGTTTGTTTTTCCTTTACAGAAACAAGGGTGTGTCCAATCAGTGGATATTTTTCAGCAAGTTCAAAGAACAGAAAGGGTAGCGAAAGGAATCATAAGGAAGTATTCAAAATAATAGAAAAACAATATTGAACGAGAATTGATGTGTGTGCTATCACAGCTTTTGTCATACAGAATTTGTATAAACCATCATTCATTCAATCCCTTGCTACTAGTCTGTTTCTTACCATAGATGCTGGATATTTCGTTTTGTCAATTGGTCTCAACTCAGTGACATTTTTGGAAAACCTCAACAACAAGGATGTACTACTATGTCATTGTTAATTAGGCATGATCATTTCACAGAAACGATTGTTCTGTTTCCGGGTCATTTCCAGTATTTTACAACCGCAGAATTGGAATTATGTTTCCCACGAAACTTAGTACATAGTATGGCAAACATGCAGGGGAATCCTGGGAACCAAAAAAAAAAAAAAAAAGTTTATGACCATTTCTCAGGGTCAAAAATCTCGGAATAAATAAAAATAAAATAATTGTTTCTCATCAGTTCTGAAATCCTCATGCCTGGTTACTTCTGGGTCTAGAACCCATTTAATATCTAATCAGGAGCTCCTGTAGTGTTTTAATTTGTCATCGGAACAGTGTTGAGGTTGGCTGAGGAAGCAATTTCTACAATCAGTCAGTATCCAGATTACATGATGCATATATAAAAAAAGTTACATAACATACAAGGCACATTCATCTAAAAAAAAAAAAAAAAAAAAAAAAAAAAAAAGGCATCGATACAACACCTTGTGCCATTTTTAAAAACAGAAAATGAGGAGTCCTGAAAAGGAACTTAATCTTTAAACTCCCTACTTGATTAAAGATTTGCCATTCCAATGGAAAAGTACAGCTTTTCACTTCACCAATTTGTTTAATTTTCTCATAGCATGTTGCTGTTTCAAAATCAAACACTGTTGTATGACACACAACCAAAAACAGGTTGTACTGCGACACACTCAGTAGTGAGGACAGAGAAATTTCATATCTTATACTCATCCTACTAGGGCTGAGTGGAGGCTGGAGCCCATCTCAGTAGACACCAGGTGAAGGAGGGACACACCCTGAACAGCTCACGAAACCATCACAGGGCAACACGCACACACCCAAACCGTTCACAGCGAGGGGCAATTTGAAACAGTTAATTAGCCCAATGTGCATGTCGTTGGACTTTGGGAGGAAGCCAGAGTACCCAGAGGAAACCTATGCAAGCATGGGGAGAACATGTAAATTTTACAAAAAAATGCCCCTTTGAGCTCAGGACTTGAGCCTAACACCTTCTTGCTGTGAGGTGGATGTGCCACCACATTTATATTTTATATCGAATGGAAACCGTTGACTGCTCTTACTTTCCTCTATGGTAACTTGATTGTTGTCTGTCCGGTCATATTAAGTAAATCGGAAATTACAGGAGTAGCTGTTTTACTGTTTCCGGTGTTGAAAACTTTCTGAATAAATTGATTATTTTGCCGTACAGATTTCACGGTTACCCTTTTTGAATAGGTGTTCAGCATTTAGCCCTCATTGACCTAGAAAGTTAGTGATGTTGCCTTCTTTGGAAGAGTTTGACATCCGTGGCACACATGTCCAATTCTGATAATACTGTACATACCAATCTGATACCCATGCATTACAAATATCTATTCATTTTTGGTAACAGCTACGTACCACTTAATTTGGGTATACCTGCAAACCTGAGTAGATGCAGAGAATTAATGTGATAACCCTTTCTTTGAATCACTTTATTATAAAAACAGTATAATTAATCTGTTATACGCTTCGCTTTCAGATTGTCGTTGTGAAATTTTTTATGCCATCCGAACGCACTTTGCTCTCCCCCCTCCTCTGCCACAGTGAACTCATTGCATTCTTTTACATGTCTTTTTTTTTTTTAACATTTATGCTCCCTGAATCACTCTCTCTATATTCAACTTTTACGCTCAAAAAAGTAATACGGTTTCTTTAAGAGATAGCAGGTTATCAGTAACCCTGGACTTAGCTTCAACTTCAACACATGGAGGAAATGAATAAGTCTGCATTTTCCAAGTACAGTGTGGAGTGAAAGTAACAAAGGTTAACACTGAGTTTTCTTTTCACCTGCTTTTACTAGCTGATTCCAGCATTCATTTATATTGCTTGTCTTGTAAGTTTAATTATCCATTTAATAAGTTCATGTTCCGTGTTTTCGTTCATGTTGTGCTCAACATAAAAGTGTCTGCTTATCCAAGTTTGAATGTACTTCATATTCTCGCACCCAGGGACAGTTTTTGCTATGCCCAGGGCGTAATCTATGTGAGGGCACATGAGTACCCTCTCAAAAAAGACAAAAAAAAAATTTTTTTTAAAACCTCACCATTTTTTTTTCTATTAACAATAATAATAATAATTATTATTATGAGCACTGAAAAATATTGAAAATGCGCAAGAATATAAGCACAAATGTTATCGTGCCCGATTTTTGCTAAGATTCATTCCATGTTGAAAAAATTCAAGTCCATTCTCTTAATTTAGATCAAAGATGCGTGATAAAGGATTTGTGCAATTTACATGGCCTTTTTCATTTACGTATCCTATTTATTTTTTTCTATATTTTTGTTAACTTTTTGTATTTACTGTATTTTCTGGACTATACGTCGCTCCGGAGTAAATGTCGAATCATCCAAAAATGGCATAATAAAGAATAAAAAAAAAAAAAAAAAAACCAACATGTAGGCATAACGAGAGTCAGGCGTACCAAAAATGTTGGTGTGTGAGACACTCACAGTGCTTCTCTGCCTACTCTGCACCTAACACAGAGTGGGGAGGAAAAACAAAAAGGTGCAGGCTAACCTTTATACACAGGAACATATAGTTTAACTTATAGTTACATATAGTTTATAGTGTCAGCTCAAACATGTTAAAACAGACTCTTCCTTTCAATCTATGGTATATGATATGCTTTATATCTTGCATGAGGAGTCATTTAGCTTAGCATTATCATTTAGCCTCTGTTACTTACCTGTCTCAGATACCGATGGAGAGAAAGTTCGCTGTGATGTGCTCTCACTGCGCTTTTCAGCCACTGAAATCCTGTTTTTAATCCTGTTAATGTTTTTAATCCTCTGTGTTTAATATTCCTATTTAAAACGTTCACAATAAATGCGCTGTCTTTCCGTATCATTGGAAATCTGGGTCAGCCTTCTCAACAGCACTAAACGCTTCCTGTGTTGCCAGTGTTAAAAATAAATCAACATGTGAAATGCGGTTGCCAGTGTAAAAAAAAATAAAATTATATAATAAATGTGTTAATAATTTAACATACAAGTCGCTCCCCTGGCCAAACTATGAAAAAGGTGCGACTTATAGTCTGGAAAATACTGTATTTAAAAAAAATAAATAAATAAAAATCAGAGATTTATACAAGTGTTTGAACTTTCTACAGGAGGTTTGCCCAGGGTGTAAAACTAGCCAGGACTGCCTCTGCTTGCACCAGTCTGAGCAATGATGTATGAGCCTCTGTTTTTTGGATTTCAGTTTCATTATTTATAATAAATCTGTTGTTTTACTGCTTTTCTTCATCATGTAAGTGAACAATACATAACAGCCAATTAGCATCAACTCAGCGAAGTGGAAGCCTTAGTGGCTTTCCTGTGGGGCGGACATAGACAGTCATCCAAATCCTGTTCCACGCTTATGGTTGGTACTCCGCTCAGGAGTGCTGCTCTAAAATGACTCAACAGGTTTAAAATGTCAAGAACTAAATGAAAAACCATTCTCAATGAAACATGTGTACAAAACATAACACTTGAATCTGAACAAGGACAACGTAATGACTATAAATAGTTATTTTTTATTATTATGTAATAATTTAATTGCAGGTTACTAAATAATTTATGCAAGAACAGAGCACAGTGGAATATTTTGTACCATCATATTCCCCAAGCTCAGGCAAAATGATGCCAAGTTTTGTCTGAGCCAGACAGAGTACAGTGAGAGGACACATATTGCTAACTTTAGACCACAGAGCTAAAATTCAACCCACACAGTCACATGCTGTACTAAATAAAATGGCAAGCTGACTACTGGCATTGATCAAAAACCACCATTTCGCTACAGCATGACCTCCAAGAAGTTAACAGTATGAATAACATGTTTCAGAGATTACTACTTATGAAGCCTCTCCTTACTACAGCAGAACAGCAGGTCTAACTAAGGCAGTAACACCGAAGTGAAATCAGGGCATGAAGATGTCAGAGATCCTTCCCCTGAACTTACTGGCTGATATGAAGGGTTGATTTTATTTCTCGATTGGATTTCATGTACCTCAACATGTTATACAACTCTACACACCTGCTGTTAAAGGCTTGAACCCAAACCAGTAAACTTGCACAACACTTATGTTCATGAAGACACATATGAATCACGGTTTACATTCTACAAAACAGAAATGAACACATTTTTTAGGCACCATTTTGGAAGACACAGAATAAGTGATTATAAATACTCCTTACCTCTGCTTTCCACCCAGGTCTTCTGTTTGCTGCATCTTTTCTACAAACTCGGAAAACTTCATCTCTATTCGGCGTGAATTTGGCATGAAATTCTCAAAGTTTGACATTTTCTTCTCATCATAGTAAAGGAATTTGTGGTTTTCAGAAATGTACACAGAAAAGTCCCCATTGCCAATGTTCTCTTGCAAGTAGCTGATGTCCCACTTGAGTGCCGGATAAACCAAGTTGGTATCTGTTAACACTACAGGTTCCTATGGACAAAAACAACAGTATTAATATGTATATTCACAAAACTTGATCATTATTTGGCCAAAGGTGGGGTGGATATCACCACATAGTTCCCACGAAGGACCTCTGAGGAAACCATTTAGCAACAGTCACCAAACCTGTGGTGAATGACTGTTTTAGCAATATGCTGCATGGGAGCATGTAAAAAAACAAGATGAGATTTGGAGTTCATTTTCACATTTATAAAGAGGTCAAACATGCTCCATTACACCATCTTTTAAAATGCCTGTAAATTCACAGCGAATTCCTGATTCTGTAACACTGACGAGTCAACCTCATATAGCATCTCCTTCCTGCACAGCTCAAGTCAACCAAAGGGGAAAAATGTTCTCTTACCTGAGAAAATTCTTGTTCTTTCATTGCCCATTTCATGACTACGTGCAAATCCTTCATTTCAGTGGAATAACTGACGTTATTACTCGAATATGTTAAAGGTGCACTGTGTCGGATTTAGGTGGAACTGCTACACTAGCAGGTAACTGCACACTAACCAAAAGCTCACCATAACATTTTCATTAGTGTTGAATTGCCTGTAGGATAAAGTAGTGTTTTCATGAGTTTAGAATGAAATGTTCATGTCTACATCAGAAGCAAGACCTCTTCCAGAGAGCTGCCACATTGCCCAGAACAGACAAACCTCTCGACTAGAGAGAGACAGATATGGGATTTTCAGGACCGATCCCGATAATTAGTAGTTAGAAGAGGCCGATAACCAATATTTGGAGCTGATATTCATTTACGCTAAAAGTGTAAAAATTGGCGTAAAAACATTTAATAATGCAAAACACTGAACTTCATTGAAATTCCTAAAGTATCTTTATTGAATCACACAAATAAAAAATAATAGCTCCAGAAGTGCCTGAATTTCCTATATTATGCTATGTTCTGGTAGGCAAAGATCCCTCTGAATCTTCAGCAAACGCTGTTTGGCCAAAATGGAGTGGTGGAAATGTGAAGCACAGTTCTTATGCATTGCAATAACATCTCTGATGGCTTTTTGACTTAATAGACCATCATGCACAACAAGTTGCAATGCATGAGCTGTGCAGCTGAGGTCAGGAAGTTCAGCAAGCCTCATCCCCTTCACAATGTTTGCGCCGCTATCTCGAAGCACTAGTGCCACACAATCTTTCCTTATTTTCCATTCCTCAAGCATACTGAGGAATGTGTCTGAGGTATTCCCCAGTTTGTGACCCTTGCATCACTCTTGTATTTAAAGCAACCTGCTTTCTTGTCCATTCAGTGTCAATAAAATGGCATGTCAGGCTCATGAGCGACTATGTCGCACCAGACCAGCAGTCCGTGGTGAAGGCAAGGGAGTAGCCAGCATTTTCTTGTTGGATCATGGCTTTGATCTTGTCCACAACCTTGTGGTAAACTTCTTGAAGCATTTCAGTTCGATAATACTTCAATTTTCAGTGAATATTGTGGCTCTGCTACAGCCATAAGGCGCTTAAAGCCAACATCAGCCACCATCGAGAACGGTTGGTTATCAGTAACTATTATTTCTATGATTAGTTTGACCATTCGTCTAGACCTGTTTTCTGAATTTGTCCACTTGCATTGTTTATCAAACATGCCCAGTATTGTTGGCTGCAATGAAGTTGTCACATCTGTAAGAGTTGCTGATTCAACTTCACGTTTCTTTTGAGCAGTTTTATACAAGTCAGGGTGATGAATCCTGAGATGGGACCACAGGTTGGAGGCGTTTTTATTTTTTGCTACTGTTGCTCCTATGCTGATTTCACCATTGCATGTTTTACACACAGCCTTCCCTGGTGGTGTTGACCAAATGAAAACTGCCAGACTGCACTTTTAGACTTGGGTGCATCCATCTGTAACAAGGGTTCGAAAAAAAAATGAGAAGTGTTAAAGGTGGGGCCACATGCTGACATATGCTCAACTCAGCATGTTTAATTTATTGCAGCATTTAGGATGCCTCAAGTTGATTTCATTATTAAATGTTATATTTTACCATGCGATAACAAGGACCCTGTCATTCAAAACTGGCTACATTATTAATATGACAAAGGCTACATAAAAAAGTATAATAGTTGCTATGAGCGCAATTAAACTCCTGACAGGACACAAACAGCCTTTCGGGCTTTAATGAGCTCACACAGTATTTAAATTGTTCAACCACTTTGTTCAGGTAAATCATTTCAGAATTTTACTCCCTCATCTTCCCATTCATTTTCAGATCATAGGACCAGAAAGCTCATAGCAACGTTACTAGTCGTGAGTTGTAGAGTTTTTCACGTGACTTTAACTACACACTATTCTCCATATTACATACAGTGATTTCCGGACTATTAAGCGCACCTGAATATAAGGATCCGAATATTCGGATCTCAAAATAAATACGTGCAGTAGCTCTGTTTACTTCTTTGACTGACAGATCGATTGCCTTTAACTTAAAAGCTCACTCATATGCATTCCTTCGTGTGTTTTCCATGATGAGGGTGTGTGCATGAAGCGCAAAATGACTGATCTGAAGAATTTAGTGCGAGTGCGTTTGATTTAAATCGAACAGTTTCATTGGTCCACTGTGACCGGTCCAGTAATTTCATTCTGACGAGGATAAACGTATTGACGGCATGAAGCTGGCACATAGAAATCTATACATTAGCCACATCGTTGTATAAGCTGTAGGGTTCGAAGAGTGAGAAAAAGTAACCGCTTACTGTCCAGAAAGTGCCGTGTATTTTCCCCATTGCTAATACAGTCTGCAGAGCGTTTAGAGCCAGATCAACGAACTAATTTTATTCTAAAAGCTAAGCAGCCTCCACCTTAGCGCTCCCTAAAACAGGTGAACTGAGTTTTTTTAATGCACTCTCTCAATCACACACACACGCTTTTCTATCATGGACTGTTTCTATCTCATTATTATCAGCAGTCGTCATTTAAATAATTCACAGACATGTTGGGACGTAATACGAGTTAGCAGAGTTGGCGCAAAGGTTTACTCTGCTCTTGCGTTATTCTGCTGCTCACTGTAACGTTAGTAGTAGTAGTGAGATGCAGAGTACTGGGATGTTTATTACAATTTCGGATGAGCTTTCTGCATTTACCTTTGACACTTGTTTTCTGTCCGGAGCTTCTCACACAAGAAAACTTTTCCTCTCACTTTCCAGTGTGTGTGAGGACAGCTTTTTCTTCGGAGGCTCTGCCTCTGCCTCTTAAACAATCAGAGGACGGGGTGAATAGTGCAGGAAACAGCAGGCAGGAGAGAGAGGCGCGGCTGCATCTGAGCCGAAATAACCCAGTTATTTAAATTGATTTCGTCATATCAGCCGGTCGGATTAAAAAAGGCCGACGCACGTCAAATTTCCAAATATCGGCCGATCTCTACTCTCGACCCTCCCCTTTTCAAGTGTCAACAATCAAGGAAGGAAGGAAGTGTTGAAAAGGAAAATAAAGAACAAGAAATAAAGAAAAATAGGGGAGAAATAAGCCAATTGCGCATTTCGTGGCACGCAGGGCATCATGGGATCGCAGCTACCATACAAACCACTAAAATGGTGGAATTGAACTTGCAGGTTAGCAAAACTACTACTATAGAGGACTTTCAAAGGTGGAAAGTTGACTACCGAAAAGGATTCTGTCAAAGTCGTGGGCTTCCCACCAACGCCAAACGTAAGGTTGAATTAGTGGCACTTGCATATGCAGCTAATATACAGAAATTACTATGCATTCTGACCAAAGAAGAAGAAGCAGATGCTATAAAATTCAATTACCAAACCTTGTTGACTGTGGGACCGAACAACAACAACAAAAAAAATCCCGACCCCATTTCTCTTACTGACGGAGAAGCCAAGGCAGTGGAGAAGTGGCTCCCTCGCATGTGGGTGGACATGAATGAATATTTACTGGAAAAAGATCAGGGATCACTGATGAAAAGACTTCGGAACGACTACAAGGAAGGCAAGATTTCAGGCACATGCCCTAGCTGTTGTAAAATTTTACAGCTTTCATAGTGTCTTAGTGATTTTGTTTTATTATCGTTAATATGATTAAATTAACCGGTAACGTTATTGTATCTTCGTTTCTACTATACGAGTGTTTTTAGAGGGTGCGGCCTACAAGCACAACAAATGTGTCAATGTTAGACTTAAAAATAGTTTTCACCACTTTTTCCCTTAAGACTTCTGTAATAATTTTGTTTATTTTTTAATTTATTATCCGTGACTTAAAATCTGTATTAGGATGATGGTGTACTTTTATGTCTGTAACCATCAGTGGCATACTAGTGTCTTAAGAATACTAGCCTTTATCAAGCTTACTTTAGCTTATAAACATTTAAAAAATAGCTATTGAAGCCTAGAGTACTTGGTTAAAAAAAAATAAATAAATAAACCCTCACCATTTTTTCCTGGATTATGTGTCGCTCTGGATCATTTCTTACTGTTGGAAATGTGTGTGCCCAGCGACATTCACGTTTACAAGTGCCAGTCCCTTTGTTGCACTTGTGCAAATCATAATACTTTCCTTTCCAGCGTTCAAAATGATAAAGTCCGTTTCCAAAACCGACTACAGCACAATGCGCACCTTGCATTGTATTTCCACCTGTGGATTTAAGGCTTAAAGTGAAGTTAGAGTTGAATTCTTCAAGACTAAAAGTTATGGCGCCATAGACAAGCAAGCTACAGCAGCATAAGTTTGGGAACCGTGAACTCTGACCGACGCGTTTTCACACATGCGAACTCGAAATACGCAATTGGCTTATTGGTGTGTGTTGTGTGCTGGCTAACAGTTTGAGATGGAAATTAAAATAAAATAAAAAAAGAAAGAAAGAAAAGCGTACATGAAAGGTCATTATAGGCACCTGAGGACCTCCATTGGTTGCGAACAACTAAGTCCTACATTGTGCAACTATAATTTGGTAGAACTATAAATTTGCATAAAAGGAGACTAAAAGGAGTCAGTAGTTAATACCAGTAGCTTGAATTGATTTCAATGATGTTTCCTGTGCACTCTATATCTACAGATCTATTAATACTTAAATAGGGGCTTTTGCTTTGTAAACGGTTCCTGATACTTGGAGTTAATTGACCAATACTTGTTCACTCAAAGAGGAAAAGGTTCCCTTATCTATGCAATCTTGATCTAACACTGTTTCTGCAGTCGAATGTTGGGATTGCTTATATACACCCGTAGGAGTCTGAGCCTCGATAACTACAACCAGGCCTCACGCCTCAAAAGCAGGTCACACTCAGTGGAACATACTGAACAGAGAGTCACATGTTTGCCTTCCTTAGGTGAAGCTATTTGAAACACGCATCAAGGCTTTAGTATGCACATTTATACAATAACGCCTCAATATTCACACATTACAATAACCCAAGTGACATTCTGAACACATGCCAACTACAGGTAGGTCATAACAGTTACACCAGCCTCCTATACTCATCAACCATCAGTTACACAAGGTACCAAACACCGCCCCACCTTAGCTCTATTCAGACAGGATTCAATTTACATGGAGACCTGGAATAGCTCCATGATTTGCAGGTGCTTCGCTGGGATTATATTTCTATCCATGGCCATCAGCCATGTTGGTGTTTTTCTCCTCCCCTGGGGAAATTAGAGATGTACTACTGTGACCTGCTGTTTGTCCAACTCTACGGTCATCTGATAATTTTAGTCTCGTCTGGATGGATACATTGGGAATTTTGTGGTCAGATGCTGGCTCTTGCAATGGAAAATGTTGCTTCAAGCTATATTTAATCCCTTGGCATGTGTATCCCCTTCCACAAATCACAAAAAGATTAATGCTTTGCAGGAGTCAATAAACTTACTTGCTGTGGATTATAACAATTCTCATACTGTCTACACTGGCAGCCCATTAGGAGGACAAAGTAAATACAATCAACCAGAAAAATGTGAAAGCTGATGGTTTATTAAAGCAGCCATTATAATGCCATCTGTAGCTATAAAACCAGTTTCAGTTCAATATTTGGTGCACATTATATCTCTTGCTTTAAGAAACCAGTGCATAAGCAATTCTCACTTTAAACAGATTTATCAGCTAACACTAGCAAATTAGCGATGATTATATAAACAGAATCACCAGTGAAATTAATCACTTAGTGCTTGATTCTCCCATGTGAAATAAATTGTTTTTTTATTTATTTATTTAACAACAATTATATTCACACACATTGACTCCAAACATCC
>JAQNCB010000028.1:28946482-28965739 GCA_030068295.1 Euristhmus nudiceps | reverse complement strand
ATTTCATGTTGCTGTAAAAATGCATAAATTATAAAAGATATTTACTTTACTGAGGTACTTCACATTGGACTACAAACGAAATAAATTTCCCAAAAAATGTGACTTATAGACCAGTGCGACTTATTGTCCGGAAAATACGGTATGTATATATATATATATATGCATACTCATTCATTAATTCACTCATTTCTGAGCTGCTTAATCCTAATTAGGGTCATGGAGAGGCTGGCGCCCGTCTCAGCCTAATGTGGGCGAGGGCAGAGTACACCCTGCACAGCTCTCCAGTCCATCGTAGGATATATATAGTTTTGTTTTGTTTTGTTTTAATTAAAATTGTGGCGGTCATGCAGATACATCTAATTTTCTGTACTGTCCTGGTAGAAGTATGTGCTTTCAGATGCAGTATCTAGCCGTTGATTACGCCTTTAAGCATAGCTAATATTGTGAATACAGAGAAGGTGCATTGACTCTTTCATATGAGCAGTGTGCATATGTTCTGGTTTTGTTTCCATGTCATGCAACAGCTTCGGGGAAGTTACATTGTTCCTAATGGTTACTGAAAAGTGCAAATGGGGATTTGTTAGCTTATGTCTCTGGTGAACAGACACTGGAGAAGCCCTGTAAATCTGATCCACCACACCTTCTCCTGAGAACAGCTACAGCAGCTGCTCTGATAGAAGTGTGAATTTAACAGCAAGAAACTTGCGATTGTATCTTACATTCTTTTAAAAGAGCCCTCTTGTCTTGTTGTAAGGAGAAGAGATTTATTAGCAGTTCATGTGTCCTCTGAGATGGTGAAGATGCACCATTAAGCTGAGAGGCACATCCTTTGAAAAGAGGCAGGAGCATCCTTCATGCACAATTTTTTTAGCAGACTCATGTCCTTCACTCTCACCAGAATGATAATGTGTACAAACACACAACCAACTCCTGTAAATGTTATACATAGGATTATTATTTGAGGCTGCAGTTACATAAAAGCAGTACATTCAATATATTCAAATGACATAGTCATGCTATGTGCTATGATGCTAATGTTTGTTCACTTTTCCAGACAGGTATAGTAGTAAAACTGCATTGAGTTCAAATGTGTTCTGTTTATGAGAATATTTATTATAATCTTCCCTGGGTATCAAAGCAAAGGCAAATTACCAAAATTGATTCAGACTTTTAATGTCCTTTGAGACGTAGAGTATTGAGTGACACTGGAACAAATGCTTAACGTAATCCAAACAGCAGGAAAAAAACATGTCCTCACACAGAGAGGAGATTCCTGTAGGTACAATTTATCAACTGGGATACATATTTCTTCTCCTGATGTGCTTAAAATTCACAATTCAGTTTATTTTCTGACGATAGCTTAATTCGGACCGTTTGCATATACTGTAGGTCTTTGCAGTGTCTCTTTAGGCTGGAACACACTAAGCTAATATCTAAAACTAGCGATGATGGAGTACGCCCCCGCTACAGGCTTTCCATCATTCAGCAAGGACATCAGAAGAGCCATGACCATGGAGATGAAAAACAATGCGATGTTTGCTCATAATTTTTACACGACTGTATTTCTACGCTGGACTTTCTCCCTAATTTAGCCAATTCCCAACCACATGACAAAGGCAAGTACGTGCTTCCACCAAGGCACTGTTGTGTATGCATATTCAGGGTCGACATTTGAAGGACTGGGCTATCCGCCCCCTTGTATGCAAGAGCTCACAGACGGTTAGTGTCATGTGTAAGTGAAAGGGAAGAGATAGCTATCCCTCCTTGGCCAATTAACTCTCATGGGTTCCTGGCAACAGATGGCTGTATGCATCAACTGAGGATGAAACCTGTGAACTCTTGGTGCTGTGCCACTTGGGAACCCACACACGATTCTTGCTTGCTTGTCTGAGATGATTTCATAGAACTACTTTTATTCAACCATATGGCTAATAAGAAGTTGACACTGGTATTATCAGTCCTTGCTTTGTTGAGTGGAGAAGAAAAAAGGTTACTGTCAGCCCAATGTTGTCAGATGGCCAACCTTCAACAGAGAACTAATGAGATAACTAATCTATGGATCCTGAAACACCTTTCTGAGTTTTCCGCTCCTAATTTTTAATATATTTTAAATGTCACCCAAATAATATACTTCAACACGGCCTAATATTCATGATGTATGGGTTTGTTTTGCTGGCTTCTCTTAATATTGTCATATATTTTGGGGAAGGGCAAGATGGGTTCCCTCCCCAAATTGGCAGAGCAACATTTATGATGAGATTTCTAGTAAAGCAACCATGACTAGGGTGAAATAAATAAAGCTAAGGAGATTCCTGCTTTCAGTAACAATGTCGATTTGATCTCCTTGAATCATGCTCCCTGTCTATTTACATATTAGTAGCATGTAAAATCCTATTCTATGGTTAATATTTAAACCCAGATTAATGACAGTCGAAAATAATAGACCATTTTACATCCTGGCTATATATTGTTATGTCTAAAGTATTTGAACTAAGTCATTCAGACATACGCATCAGAATTTAACCATGTGCTGGTATATTAAAAAAAAAATAAACAAAAAAAATGTGACAGCCGATGAATGTACAATATTTCCTTGGATGCAGTATCATTGTCTTCTAATGACCATCTCAGTGTTGTAATAGGATTATGCTCATTATTAGGATGCTGTATGCAGCAGTTCTGTGAGTGCATGCCTCTGATTGCCCCCTCCTCCTCCAGCAGCGAAGAGAGAGTTTCTCAGAAAGCAGGAGTGAAGCTGTCATCTGTTCCACTGAAAATAAACAACGAACAGAGCCGGCCAATCCTCTGGTGGCTGCCAGCCTCTATCTCTCTCCCTCTCTCAGTGTAGAAGGAGCTCATTAAAAGCAGTGCTTCCCCTCAGCAGCGGAAGCCTGTGTCAGGCTTGCACCTGTTACACCACCACTACATTTTTAATGAAGCAAACTGTTTCATGCATCTTCTCACCAGTTTTTCAGTCATTACCATGTTTTTAAGAAGCACACCTGACCAGACTGAGGTAGATGTAATAATGTTGCTCTTAGGGTTGCCTGTCTTTTGACAGATTTCCTACTGGCAGATAGGAAGATGATTTCAAGATGAACTGGGCATGATGATGATGATGATGATGATGAGGATGAGGATGAGAGTTAAAAAATGACTTCATTTACTGGAGCTGAAGATTGATAAAGAAATTAATTAATTAGTTGCATCTCTTCAGGACATTAATCACTGGAGGGAAAATGGAGGCTGGTTTGCATTTGTGAACTTAATTAATTGATAAAGTACGATTACCATAGAGGCTGAAATGATGAACCATCCATCTTCACCTTTAGTGATCGGTAAGATGTGTTGCTCGATAGTGTGAGGAGTGAGCTGTCATGACAGTCAAATAGGGCTTGCATCTTGGGTGCATGAAGTCCCACAGTGTTGTCATAACTGACACTAATCCATCAGGATTGTACCACATGGCCGTGTAGGTGGGTATACTGCTGTTGTTGTATTGTCATCACAGTATATGCATAGATGGGATATGATTATCTATAATCCTACATAGGATAATGCCACAGATATCCCAGTACATGCTGTATTTTGACAAATCACAGTGCAGTATGCTACACTCGCACACAACAACCAGAGAATCCTGTAATTGCAATGCTCTAAATCCAGTACTGATAAACTTGCAAGTTTGGCCTGAGGGACTGGACACAGGCTTAATAGGCAGCAGAGTTCGAGTACACTCAAATGCCAGGGTAGGCAAGTGAGTGGGATGTAGAAGCTTCTGGCCACACACCACTGTTAAGGGGGGACTTTAATTGAGTCAATAGAAGCTGCCCTTTCATCATGCAGCTCCTTTGGTCTGTGCCTTTTCCAGCTGAATTGGATATTTAGGACTGCAGGTGCAGTGTGTGGCAGGTCCAGCACCAGTTTCAATACTGATTAGTTTACTCTACATTTCTGATCAAGTGCCTCCCACCCCATCCCCACCCCATTTCTAAGCCTGTTAATACTATTATTGGCTAATAAACATTTCTTTCCATCTCAACACAAAATATTGAGGGCAGCCATGGCGAAATGGTTAGAGAGGTGGGTTTGGGACCAAAAAGTGATGGTAGGAGAGTGACTATCTTCACAGCTGAAGTGCCCTTGGGCATGGCACCTAACCCCCAACCGCTCTTCTGGAGTCACAATGTGGCTGCCCACTGCTCCGAGTGTGTATGTGTGTGTGTGTGTGTGTGTGTGTGTGTGTGTGTGTGTGTGTGTGTGTGTGTGTGTGTGTGTGCGTACGTGTGCTCACTTTAGATAGGTTAGATGTGGACTCAAATTTCCCTGGCAGGATAATACAGTATACCAAATCAAAATTACAAAATATTAAACGTACTAACAAGGAAAACAGTTAAATCATCTGAAATAAACCAATAAATTCTATTTATTCACTGAGTATGAGGTGAGAACACAGAAATTCCAAACTGAGGGCTTGATGTATTGCACCAAACCTGATGTCTGTAATTCCCTGTAGTGACAAAAGTAACAAGGTTAATGAGTTATTTATTATATGCCATTTTTTCAACACTACCCCCACCCCTCCTGAATAAAAGGACAAAATCAGGGAAAAAGAAAAGGAAGTTGGTGCTTGCGCTCAGTAGCTGAAAGCTCCTTTGTGTAGACACGGCTCTCCAAACTGACCACGTTCATGTTGGCCCTGAAATGCTTTTGTGGATGAGAGAGCTCTTGTTGAACTTGCAAAAAAAAAGCCAACCCTAGTTTAGAAGTGGATCAGTTGGTGTATTGTTTTGTGATCAGTGGCAGCAGTATATGATCGATTTTTTTAAACTATCCCAGTATTTTGTATTTTTGAAGTAGGTTAACTGATGGAGAAAAACGAAGGCACTCCATTCACAACTTGTATTTTTTATCTTGCTGAACATCTGGCTATATTTCAGGTTAATAAAGGTTTTAATGTTACTGACATGGAAGTAGTGGCTCGGTGGTTAAGGTGCTGGCTTACTGATCTGATGGGCAGGGATAAAGCCCACCATCACTGAGTTGTTACTGCCTTGTTTATGTTATGTTGTCCATGTTGGTTCGGTATTTTAAAAATACAGCTCTCTTCTAACCTATATAAACAACATATGTAAAAATATTTAAAATATAAGGGGAAAAATTATATTTTTAAAATATAAGGGGAAAAACACCCAAATTAAACCGACCAGTTCAAAATGACAACTTAGGTTTGTCAACTGATGACCCTGGTTGGTCATCTGTAATGATGGCCCTGTAGGGTTGTCTAAGAGATTTTGACAAACTGAGTCATTGTTTTAGGTATTCTCATTTGACAACCCTGGTGTCATCAATTTGTCAACCTTACATTTTGTGTGTACGTATTGTGTTGAAATGATATCTAGTAAAAATAGCATACTAACCAGCTGGCCCAAGACAAGATAGACAGCCCATCTCATAATCCCACTTTGTACCTCTGGAGGTTTACCCTCATTCCTAATTCAGTGTAAAAGTTGGATTACGCCCAAAACTATTATTAGTTGTCCTTTTTTAATGTAAAGATTTTGGCACTGCCTAAAAGTGAAACTCCATAGATAGGTCTAATGATAGGTGTCTGACCGTTGTGCTATAAATGTAGTGTAGCACCTTTAGGTATGTTGTGAGTGTGTGGTTAAGCAGGAGACAGAGAGGCAGAAATTGCAATGGTGTGTTTCTGAGTTTAGCGCAGGCTATCATGGTGTTTGGAGCAGAGAGTTAGAAAGTGTGGCATTGAAGTTTAAGGGAATGTACAATAAAGTTACAGCTTGCTTACGAATTAACCCTGCAGCTCCTTAGCATCAATAAGTCTTTGCTTTTTTTGCTTCTCGTCAGTTAAATAAAGGGAGTTAGCATCAACTTTGGCCCTGTGGGAATAAATACGGTAAGTCTTTCCTGCGTTTCCCAACTACATTCTGGAGCAAAAGGAGGAAAGGCTAACACTGGGTTTTGTTTTCGTCACCTTTCACTAGCTGATTTCCGCTTTGTTTGTACCACCTGTCTTGATAGTTCATGTAAGTTCATGTTCCGTCAAGCTTCCGATTTCAGCTTTTGCTGCAAATTTGTCTGCCTACCTGAGTTAGATTGTTTATTCAATGCAGGTCTGAAATGTGGGGTATGAGCCTCAATTTGTAGGCTTCTGTTTCGTTATTTATAATAAATCAGTGTTTTTTATTGCCGCTTGTCGTCATGCAAGTCAGCGATACATAATAGCTGATTGGCATCAACTCAGCAACATGGTATCATTACTGTTTCCTGTGATGGGTATGTGTGGACATGGAACCACCATCAATGCCATCTTCCTGACGATGGTGCTCTGCTCAGGAGTTCCACTAATAACTGTAAAGTAAGATTGTATGAACCGCTAGAGTTGATCAAATAAAAAATTAGTTTTCAATGTTCAGTTAGTGATAATTGTTACAGGGTTGTGATGGTTGTGTGTGTATTTATTTATTTATTTATTTATTTTGATATACTATATTAAGCTCTGTATGGGCAGATGGGGAATATTTTCAACATTTCATTGTTTATTACAACAGGGGTCAACATCCCAGCTTCTTTGTGAGATATTGGCAATCACATTTCATTTGGAATGTGGAATATGAATTTACCAGGTTGCCAATTCTTACACATGGAAAACTGAATGAACTCAAGGGCCAAACATACTTCAGGATAGGAACGTTTCTTTGAAAGTAGTAATGAGTAGCCTAGTTATTTGGCAGAGACTTGGTCCAAGTGGCAGAGAAGTACAGTCTGCCTCTAGTCATAATGAACCAGAGTATATTGGGAATGCATTTAGGAAATGTGTAAGGTTGACATGCCCTGTCAAAGCTGTCAAGATCTGCTCCACAGCAGTCAGATCCCTCGCTTCTTTCTGCTGCTTTTGGGTAGAATGGGTTATTGACTGCATCTTATGTCAGATTTGCTCATTTAAAGGCATCACTTGATTTTTCTGTCTCTCCTGTATTGCCTCTCTGGCTGTCACCTTTATAGCTGTCAGTCAGTCGCAATGGGCAGCTTACTGACAGTGAAGTGTGTACTGAAGACTAACAGCCAGGAAGTTTTTACTCAGTTAAAAAGAACTTGCTAATTTGTCTTTCAGAGCTTGCATGAACTAAATTAATGTGTAAAGAGCGGGGTTAATTAAGACTCAGGGATTGTAATAGTGTGCCTTGACAAATTAAATGCAGCTCTTATATTAATTAAGAAGGAAAATGTATTGCTGTCCCATTCTGCTTGTGTGTAGGTACTTCTATAATGAATTTTTTCAGTCCTGTAATCTTGTTAGTAACTATTCATTTATGTTCCACACTGCTCGGTCCTACTAGGGTTGCAGGGTGGCAGAAGCCTAGTTCAGACGAATCCAGGCAAAGGCAGGGTAATAATTACCGGTAGTCCATTGCAGCGCCAACAAATACACACTTGTATTCATACCTATAGGCAATTTGGAAACAGCCAATGAGCCTAATGTGCATGTATTTTGAATGTGGGAGGAAACCCACACATCCATGGGAAAGCATGCAGTCTCCACATAGATATGCCGTTGCCAATCCCAGGACTTGACCTTAGAACCTTCTTACCATGAGGCAGACAGGCAATAGCACTTTCAATAAAAAAAGTTTGTCAATATCACTTTACTCAAATAAATGTGATATGTGTTGTTTAATGCATCATTGTCTTTTTGTGTTTAATATGCGATATATAAAAGTGACACAATTGAAACGGCTTCCTGTTCAGACAATCCTGTTTATTCTTCTGTGATGCGTCTGATTTAATAGTGGCATTTGTCATAGTCAGGTGAGATTCAATTACTTTTCTGAAACGATCATCATGGGTGCATGGATACATATTAGAATGCATACACATCAATGTAGGCAAGGTACAGAACAGCACAACAGTGTTAACACTGACGCACTGATTCATTCATGGCGCTTGATGCAGATGGTTACACTTTGATTAACAGGTAATATAAGTAATAGCTTGTGTTATTTGAGAACATCTTTTCAAGTTTGGCTGTAATGTGGCACCGTGTATGCTGCCGATGAGCAATTGTACACACTGACTTCTTGGAGTCTGGATGCTAAAGAGAGAGATTACTAGGCTGAACCTACCACCCACAGCTTTATGTTTCGCTAATAGACAATAGTGAAGTTAGACGTTAGTCAACTGCAGGGCATTCTCTCAGAGATGTGTGCTGAATTCTGTGCAAAGCCTTTGGGCTTCTTAAAACATTCTGTCAGTCTGGGTCAGAGATGTGTCTCAGAGGAGCTGCCTGTCTGTCTTCTTTGGCTTGGAAAAACCTCTTCTGAATGGTAGACCTTCGAGCTTCCTCCTGAACATGAAGGAAGGCTGGGATGTTCTGAATCAGTTGAGTGGGCTGGTAGCAGTGCTTTTGATGTGCCGTACGTCTAATCTGAAAAGCCTGGTCAAATAAGCCTTGAGCATAAATCAAGTGGGAGGCTTATGTTTGCTTGTCTGCTCCAACTGTTCTGCGACAGTGAAAACTGAGTTCTGGTGGGCGCATTGCTTATTCCTGGTCTTTTTTCGTGGTACATGACTGATTGGATTCTCAATTGAAAAGAAACTGAATGTGAACACATGTATTTGTGAGCTGTGAGAAGCTCACATGCTTGTTAGCAGACCAACAGATTATCTTTGTGTGGGATGTGAGACAATTTTGAGGCCTTTACCACAATGATACATCCGATTTTGATGAAAGCGTCCTACACGCAATTATTCAATCAGTCAAACAGCAGAACTCTCAGGAATTTTGGAATGTCCCCATATGACTTAAAAGGAGATGAAAGATAATGTACCGGTTAGATGGAATGAACTGTATTAGATATTCTGCATAGTTCCAGGTTTTGGAGTTTGAGCCAGAGCTCAGGTTTCTTTCGCTTGTTACCTGTATGTCTATGTACTTTTTTTATGAAGGGCTTTGGCTCCACTCCTGAAAATGTTTAAGGTGAAAATATTGTGTGCTTATGGGTGGTTCGCACGTCTGCCTCACGGCAAGAAGGTCCTGAGTTCGATTCCCAGTCTCGGGGTGCTTCTGCGTGGAGTTTGCATGTTCTTATCACCCTTGCATGGGCTTCCTCATGATGCTCTGGTTTCCTCCCACAGTCCAAAAAAAAACACAGTAGGCTAACTGGCAGTTCTAAATTGCCCCTGGGTGGGTGTGAGTGTGATTAGTTGTGTGAATGTTGGGCCTGCAGTGGTCTGGTAAGCTGTTAAGGGTGTACCCCAGCCTTGCCCAAAGTCGGCCGAGGTGGGCGCCAGACTCCCCGCAGCCCTAAGTAGGATTAATCAGCTGGGAAAATGAACGAATGGATGAATGTTGTGTTTATATGAATATGTGTGTCTAATCCCCATCAGTTGACTGGTGAACTATTCAGAGCATATTCCTGCCAGCATGGGCTCTAGACCCATTGTGACCCTGAACGGATGCTGAATTATTGTGTAAATCATTACAACTTGCTATGCTATGCAGTATTAGAATTAAAAGCAACTCCCATATGATTCATTACTTTTAGCTTGGCTACAAGTACAAATCACTCTTACACTATGCTCCTCCTGAGTTGCAAGGATGAGCTGATCATGTGCACCCAGTCTGGCTGAGTTTGCTTTTTAAACCTGCACGTGCACATGCATGCACTCAAGGCCGAAGGCACATCTCTGAAGCCCAGTCCCTCAGTGTTCAGCATTGTGATGCAACGCAAGTAAGTGAAATATTGTGCTGCACTGAATGCTGCGACATAATCCTGTGAGTGATATCCATGACAGAGCTCACTCAAAGGAGTTCTCTGGAATATCTGATAACCTAAAGCACTCACTGGTTATCAAATAAAGCCTGATGACACCAGATATGTATGTGCTCAGAAAGATCGAGATAAAGGTATGTGAACTGTTCCTAAGAGATTATGTTATAACTGGATTATGTTTGCACCCATAATGGCAGGTTCTTTTATAAAAACAAAAAACAAAAAATTCTCACGGTGTCTCATGAATCATACAGGCACACAGATGAGAGGTGCTCAGAGTTCTAGCAGCGTTACTTCAACTCTGTTGGAGAATAAGGTACAGAGTGTTGAACAGTTTGACACACTGTCTTTTTTATTCCACACTTGTGTGTAGCAGAGTTGTCTTACCAGTGAAGGACATGTACTCACTCAATATAGAACCTCCAGGGTCAGTTAACATCAGTACTATCTAATTTCCTTTAAAGGATTCCCAGGGGTATCATAAGATTTTGTAGGACGACAGCTCTGGAGATGAGATGATCATATGCACATACTAATGCACTGCTCAGTAGGTTTGAGTTTAATTATTTCCGGTGTGCTTCAGTGAACATGTCCTGGTATTGTCAGTATTTTAATATTGCATTTTCTTTTAATAATTATGGTTATTGTGACATATCCCAAAGTCAATAATAATGTGGGCAGCACATTGGCGTAGTGTTTAGCACGCCTCCTCACTGCAAGAAAGTCAAGGGTTTGAGTCTTGGGTATTTCTTTGTGGAGTTTGCATGCTCTCACCTGTTTCCTCTGTGTACTCTGGTTCCCTCCCACAGTCCAAAAACATGCATTTTAGGCTAATTGAGCCCCTTAGAGAAACAGTGAGCTGATTCCATTTTTGTCAATTTTGAGTTAAGTGCAGAAATAAATAGAGAAAAGTTAAATCTTTTTGATGAACACTGGTCTAAATCCAGGTAGAGTTTCAGTTTTGACATATAGGAGGCATTGCAGTATTGCTCTTAGCTATTTCACTTATTTATTAGTGTGACAGTAGGCCAAGTCCAAAATCCAAGATGGCGGCACCCATGTGTGAAGCCTCCACATCTAGGAAAAACATAGCTGAAAAAGAGGTTCTTCAGTTAATAGAGGACTCGGAAAATAAGTATTACTTTAGCTAAGACACAACTGCATCTGCTTGCTAGTATTTAATTAAATGTGATTCATTATTTTTTGTAATATTTCTAAATTTCATGGACATTTAGACAGACCACTGTTGCACTGAACAATACCATTTCAACCCAGATTTGTTGCAATTCTTCTAATTCTAATCCAAAATCAAAATATTTGGCAAATCTCCCAGTAACACAGCAGTTTAGGCCAAAACGTTTCTAGGAGAAGTATTCAGTGAGACTGAAGGCATTGAAATATGAATCATATTGATTTTTTTATAGCCTTAAAACTTTATAACGCTCTCCTGAAAATTCACAAAAATGGACTTAGCACACTGTTGCTCTGAGGGGCTCAATTGGCTGTTGTAAATTGCCATCTAGGTGTGAGTGTAAGTGGTTGTTTGTGTTGCCATGCAATGCTCTGCCTCAATGTTCAGGGTGTACCTCACCTTTGCACAGTGTTGGCTGAGATAGGCTCCAGCTTACCTGTGGCTCTAAAAGGAGTAAGCATTTTGGCAAATGAGTGAAGGTATTAATAGTACAGTCATTCCTCGCTATATCGCGCTTCAGGTTCTGCGGCTTCATTGCATAGTGGAGTTTTTTTTTTTAATATTCATTGAAAATTAAAAATAAGGAAACATATGGAAAAAAGTTCAGGAAAATGCCGCGAGGGGTCGCTACTGACTCGGATTCGGATCCCAGCCTCTTCTTATTCTGCTGGGAACTTTGTCTCCATCAGTCAGCTTTTTTTGAGATTTAAAAGGGCCGCGTCCCAAACCGGAGTTGGTAGTGAATTTGCATCCTTTTCCTTAGCTTTTTCACTATTAAATAAGGTAAAAGTTAAGGTCGAAATTTTCAAGTCGAATAAAACAAGATCTAAATTATACCATTAGATCGACAAAACCATCCCTCAAAATGATACACAGGTTTTATGGACTAGCTCTAGGGTTTGCATTAAAACTGGCAGGCTACGTAAGTTTCATGGTGTCCAACTGCACGGAGGTTTTTGAAAAGCACATAATTTGGGGAATATAAATGTGGAACACATTGAAATTTGTTCAGTCTGCTAGAAGCATTCTGTATCATGTGCAAAATCCTAAATGCCATGTCCGGTTTAGATTTAGAGGGTGTTTTTATTAGTTGGCTCCTTCAGTCTCGGAAGACTAAGGTCCTGCATTCTGTGATGCTGGTCCAGGTCGTGAGCAGCGTCGGCTGTGGCTGACCAGTCCGATTTGGGAATGACAGTCCCTCTGGCACAGGGAGCAGATGGAGGCTGAAGGGCGCCTGTCTGCCTGGTTGACTGAAGCCTTCCTTCGTTGTCTCTTGGCCTAAAACTGCCAGGCTAGTGTCCCTTCAAAGTTGGAAAGGCCTTTGGCAACCACTTCTTTCCAGGTAGTCCAATCTGAGGCTGCCATCTCCCAGGTGTTTGAGTTGATGCCCAGGTCCTTAATGTCCCTCTTGCTGACATCTCTGTATCACAGCTGTGGACTGCCTGTGGGCCGTTTTCCCTGTGCCAGTTCACCGTACAGAAGGTCTTTGGGAATCCGGCCATCTTCCATACATATAACGTGACCAAGCCAGTGCATGCACCTCTGCTTTCAAGCTTTAGAAGAGTGTACATGCTAGAAATTCCAGCTCTAATCAGGACAACATTATTAAAGATTTTGTCCTGCCATTTCACATCCAAGATGTGTCGTAGACAGCGCATGTGGAAGGCGCTGAGCTTGTGGTCCTGTCGCACTCAAACAGTCCAGGACTCACTGCCATACAGGAAGGTGCTCACAACACATGCTCTGTAGACCTGGATTTTGGTGTGCTCTGACGGCTTGCTGTTGGTCCACACTCTCTTTATCAGTCTAGCCATCGTAGTAGATGCTTTGCCAATCTGCTTGTTGAACTCTGAGTCTAGAGAGAGGGAAGGAGCCTGGGTAAGAAAATAAAGAAGACAGGCTGTTACCCATGCAGCGGGTCTCCTCTCTCCACACCACCGGAAGGGTCCAATGAAAAGGCGGAAGCCAGTACACTTGGTTCCAGTAACGTCGCAGGAGTTGCCAGGACGAAGCTGTTTTATAGCGACTACTGCCTTAGGGACTCCAACTCCTGATTTTCTGTCAGGGTTTACTCCCTTAGCCTTTCCTCTCCCAAGGAATCCACAAGGCAGTGGAGCTATTTGCCCATAGCCGGGGATTTGATTTCCAGACACCAGGGCGTATCCACACACTGGTGGGACTGCATGTCACGGATCTGAGGGTCAAGCCAACTTCGAGTCCCTAGTAGTTTAGCCTGAGACCACAAGGTATTCAGTTACCATGTGTCGCCATGAGGAAGCACAACGTTGGATTGGTTGGATGAGAGGCTATGTACTGGGAAGGAGAGGGTTGTGCACTCGGCTCTCTCTTTCACTAAGTTGTATAAACAGCGGTGCTTAGTGGCAGTGGTGGCAATACAAAGCTTCCACACTTGACGCATCAACCAACCATTGGTTGTTTTTGTACGGACACCGAAACTCACAAAAGCTAGTGTACCATTAGCGAAACCATACTCATATTCGAAACCGTTGTCTCTCACCCCTTGTAGCTAGGTGGATTTTTTTTTACATTAGGAGACTGTGCTGTGACAGTGTTTTTGTGTGGTGTGGCACTGCTTCATCTCTGACGCTTTGTGTTTGCTCATCATCAAAAATCCAAAACATATTAGCGGATAATTTTCTGCTCAAACTACTGCCTGAGTGAAAAGCAGTACAGAAAGTAGGAGTGCTGGAATTGTCTGAACTCCTACTTTCTGTACTGCGTTACACTCAGGCAGCAGTGTGACTTCCCAGTCACCTGAATTTTGACACGTGCACCACATGACCACAAACACACCTGCACTCACTTGAACTCGATTGCACTCCTCGTGTATATATTTCAGGTATTGTTCTGTGTTATAATGACTTACTAAGCCTTTGTATTCACTTGTTTGATTTCTGTATATGACATGTTTAGCCTCATGTTTACTTTGATCCTTCCTAGCCTCTTTTATCCCTGTTCTGTTTTCATCATCTGTGTGCTGTTGACATTACCTTTGGTTATGAATCTGTTTTGACTGACCTCTGCTTGCTCCTCGTTTTGTCTTTGGATCGTGCTTTAAATTTATAGAACCTGAACATTCATTCAAAGTGTGTTTTATCTCCTTATGGATTTCTCTGTCATGCTGTCCGAGCCACGATAACACCGGAAAGAACCAAACCAAATAGCCACCTGACCAAAAGAAAATGTGTGATTTCCTTTGCCTGCCTAACCATTACTTTTACTCCTTGACAGGGCAATAAATAATGCAGATACCAGGGTACTAACAGCATATCTGCTTAGCGCTATAGATTACCCATGGTTTGAAGTTCTAGCCACTCTAGAGAGTGACATCATTCATGACTTTATTGTGCAAGCAAAAGGGGTGAAGCTGTTTTTCATTTTGATGGACCAGAAAGGCATTTAGATGGTTGAGGCGGTTTGATTAATGTTATGCAAATGGAAAGCTTGATGTTGTGCCAATCATAGCGCAATTTACTTCAATGAAAAAGGTCTTGAAATGAAATACCAAGGTGCCATGCTCTTTTATGAGGAACGCTTATTCCTCTGTGATATGAAGCAGGGGTTTCTGACAGCCTTTTTATGTACTGTAAATTTTTAGGGCACTGTATTTCTCAAGACACTACAGCCCTGGAAAATGGCACATAAATTCAAAGAATGACTTGTATTTACTGTAGGACTAACAGCAAATAAGCAGTATATCTGGATGGTTACTGGCATTGTTTTATACTGTATTTTAACACATCTGCACTGGTTACTGACCTGGATTTATAACAACGTATCTCTCATCTTAGCGCATCTTGCACACAACTTGGCACACCTTTACTTTAGTGGAGTTCTTTCCCTTGTTTATGTAATCCTTGTGAAATTGCATTAAACTCAAATTATTAAAAGTGCGTGAAGTTTAATTCCAGTCGGATATTTGCTTACACTTCTTATTTCTATGCAGAGCAGTGGTAAGCAATGTGTGCAAGGAAAATAACTGGTGCTAATACTTACATATGTGACTGTGAAAACTCTAAATAGCAAGTGCATGATGAAACAACTTAGCTACTTTAGTGTACATATTGTGAAATATGGAGATGAATTACCCTGCTTAGAGACCAGAGTGATATATTAAGCAGTTGTACATTGTCTTCTTTTTCTCTTGTTTGATCTTTTAGAAGACTTATTCTCCTCTAACTGTCTGCTTTTTCTTTTCTCTTTGACTCCTCCGCCTCACGTTTCACCAGGAAGTAGAGGTCAGTAATATGGTCCATATGTCTCTTACATACATCCTTGGCTTTCTTTGATGTGTCTTTTTTGGAGAAGGAATTTATAATCATGATATAGTTCACTCTAATATATGTGTGTCTTTCAACCCCTTTCTTGTGTTCTGTGTTTCTGATCTTTTCCCTCTGCTTGCATTTACTTTTTCATGTTCATCATTCTCATTAGTGAAAAACTATAAAGGTTTAATTACATATAATTTATATTATATAGCTTTTAACTCACTAATTTAATCTTAACATATATATATATATATATAATTTTTATTATTTATTTATTTTTTTTCTTTTTCTCTCCTTTAGGATGATTACATCAGATCATGGGATGAAAGTCAAGGCTCGAATGAAAGTAAGTTTAATACATTTACAGGGATTCCAGTTTTATTGCCTTATATTACTTATTGACAATCTTAGCAACAGATAAGAAAAGGGTCAAACCTACAGTTCATGAAGATAGACATCCTCATTAAAGGTTCAGCATGCCACTATCTACTATATGTAATATCTTATAGCTGATAAGAAGTAACCTCTGTGTTAAACTGGAAAAATGACCAGACATATTTGAACACTGCATGTCAATATGCAGTTTAAATGATGGTCACAGAATTGAGGAGTCCATTATTACATATCTCAGAATGTAATTAATAAATCGTTGTCAGTTCCACTGAAGGTCTAATAAGAGTCTTCGAGGCTTGATTTAGCACGATGTGACATTGGCTTTGTTCTGACCCACCTAAGCTGAAGATATCAAAGACGTTCCTGACTTTCATGACTTATTTTAGGTTAGCACTCAAAGTCTGCTGCAAACTCAACTATGTGACTAGTCATTTGAGAGAAATGAAATTTAATAACAGGTACTAGTATATACTGCATAGTATAAGTATATAACACAGGAGGGCTGTGGTGGAATGGTGTTAGTGTGCTGGCTTACTGATCCAATCAGGGGTTCAAGTCCCACTATCATCAAGTTGTCACTGCTGTCCCCCAGTGAAGCTACGAGTAGGCCACTGGGTTGCCGTCAACGTTTATTTGCTCTGCAATGGCATGAGAAGCTGTCTAGGATGTACTCTGGCCTCGCCCAGAGTTGGCTAAGATGGGCACCAGCCTCCCTGTGGTTCAGAAAATAAATGGATAAATATAACACTTAACGGCACAATCTGATTGGTTTGATATCTGAGGACTGGTATCCAAGTGGATAATGCTTAAAGGGTACCTGTGTTGATTTTGTATCAATAACTCTTTAAAATGATCAGGTATGACATCAGCTGTTCCGTCAGGCAATACCTTGCTAGTCTTTGCTGCCTGTCAAGTATGTGCGACTACTGCGCATGCCTGTCACACTACTATTAGTATTAGTCATGCACAGCAACATGCTGCCATCTTCACTGGCTGTTCCAGCCCTGCTAGTGACACAAACTCATTGTTTTGTCCTATTGGTTGGCTTGTGATGGCCTCATGCAGCAGTCTATGATAACACATTCTTGGCCAGTGCTGATCTGTGTCATCAGGAAAATGATGGAGCACAAACAACAAGTGCAGGAATCACGGAAAACATTTCTTTTTCTTTCTAAAATGTTGCTCGCTGAACAGATCTGCTTGTTTATTTGCGCGAGACAACCTGGCCCAATGAGTTGATGATACTTTCAGGAAAAACTGGTTGTTCCGCATTGGTTCAGCCCCTGCTAGTAATCCACAGGATAAAATTTCCCAGTGTAGTGCTTTTTATGGTCATTTATGCTAATGTACGCTCCGTATCACATAAACGTTTTACAGCAAATTATGCTGTAAGGAAGACCGATACCGCTACTCTTTAAATCGAAACAACAGATACTCACAGTATGGCATGGTTATGCTGAGAAGGTGATGTCATTATTGTTACACCTTAAAACAAAAAAAAAAGGGAAAAATAGACCATAAAATTTAAGTTTGGTTTTTTAAGGGGGGGCTATTTATGCTTCCGTGTAGCACGTATTAAAACAATTATTCACCACTAGTGCTAGTACTATTTGACAATATCCACCTTGCCTTTGGCAAATTATTAATTATTAAATATTTAGCTTTGCTAAAAAGAAAGAGATTAAAATGAAGCCATGCATGAAGCCATATATGATACTATATTAACAAATTACTTTCTGCTGTTATATGTAGATTTTTGTTATACTCCCAAATTGTATTACTCTCAGGTTCAATCAAGGAAAACATGTACACTAAGACAAACTTACATTTCAACACTTATGCAGTTATGATTCCTCAGTTATGCCTTTTGCTTTTTTACCTCTTCCTTCGTCAGCTAAATATTTTTTTGGTTAAATAATGAAACAGAAGAGGTATATGTACACAAGAGATTCTTCAGGCTCTGCATAACTCAACTAGATTGATGGCTTTAGTTAAAAGACAAGCACCTGCATTGTGCACTGCAGAGACAAAGTCTTGGTAAGAAAAACAAACAAGTGAAATATTTTATAAAAAAGGAACTTTTCTGGAACAGTTTGAGTTTCTCACGTCTCATTGAGTGAAATAAAATCATATTGGTGATAAACGCCGGAAATAGTCAGGGAGTCCTGAATGCTACTACTCTAGATGTAACAGTGGTGCTCCCACCACCTGAGCCATTATTTTGACAGATATTGCAGAGGATTCCCAACTGCAAATAGATATCTACTAAGGTCTGATAAGTCAGAGGAAGGTCTGCTATATTTGGGATGAGAAATATATATATTTTTATATCAGTTTTCCTCCATATACTGTATGAATCTCCTTTTTTGCTAATGATGCATTTATGTCTATTCATTTAGGTTCAGTGTATCGTTATTGGATCAGTAAGCATGAAGTTCTTTTGTTTATCTGTAACCAATCATAAAATACCATTCTTATATAATGACTTGTTTAATGGCATGTAACAGTGGCGTCTTCTCTGAGAAAATACTGCACTCTATTACTCTGAAGACAACTGTGCCGTTGTGACATTACTTTTTATCTGTCTTCAGAAGTGGATTTCACCACACTAGCATTTGGTAGGCTCCTGCGCATTCACGTTTAACATAAGGAATGCTTATATTAAAATAAGGTCTGCTAATGCTTGTAATGATGCTCATGGCGGGTTCAAATCCACAGCGTCAGGATGCAATGTGAAATTCCCTTAAAGGTCTCAACAAACAGCATACTATGCCTTGATGAAAATGAATTTCAGAAGAAAAACGTTATTGAAATGTTCTGTGCAAAAGTCTTGGGGACCCTACTTTCTTTATTATCAACGTATACTGTGCTACAGATTGTTTTTTATTATTATTTTATGACTTCAGTATTATTATTTTATTATTTGGGGATTTTTTCTCCCTAATTTAGTCGTATCCAATTCCCACCCATCAGATATTTCCTTCCCTATCACACGACCGCCCCCGACCAGGGAGGGGTGAAAGCATGCACACACCCCCTCCGTGACATGCAATGCTAGCGGCACCATGCGCACACTCGGAGAGAAAGTGCTATGCGCCCCCTCATACGAATGAGCTCACAGACACCCATGATTGGCTGGTGATTGCTGTGAGTGACAGGGAAGTCAGCGTATGCTGTTCCTCCCTCCCTCCCGTGAGAGCTCAGCCCGGCCACAAATGGCTGTGTGCATTAAACCGGATTTGAACTTGCGATCTCTGAGTTAATAGTCACACACCTTGTCGATGTGCCAGTCCCTGACTTCTGCATTATTGCAAGAGTATGAAAAACAACATTTTAAATTTGCAAACGTTAGTTTAATGTTACATCGATTAAATGATACCAATACATATTATTTTATAAGAAAGCATTAAATAACACAAAGGACCACTTTTCAGGTAAAGTCATCATAAAGCCTTCTGGGTTTTGCTGCAAACATAAAAACCAAATGCGACATAATGCTTAGAAACACTTATATATTATTCATTCATTCATTTTCCAAACCGCTTATTCCTAGTTAGGGTCGCGGGGAAGGCTGGCGCCCATCTCAGCC
>JAQNCB010000028.1:28915690-28928217 GCA_030068295.1 Euristhmus nudiceps | reverse complement strand
CAACATGTACGCAGACACACACACACACACACACACACACACACACACACACACACACACCGGGTTTTACTCTTATTTGATTCTCGTTAAGCTTTCCCACCTCCCCTGATGCAGGTGCATTTTCATTTGGCCTATCACAACTTTTCCTTCTCAGATTTTCACTGATGGAGGGAAAATAGCCATTGCAGAGTCTTAAAGAACAAAAACAAAAAAGAAAAAAAGAACAAAAGCATCACTGCTGCTTGCTGACAACCTGCTCAGCCTAAATCACACTGGGATTTATTTACAGGAAACTCACGCAAGCACGAGCAGAGCATGCAAAGTCCACATAGAAACGCCCGAGCCTGGGACTTGAACCTACTGAGCAGCAGATGTGGTAACCACTATGGCATCCATAATTTATCCCCTGCTAATCATAAATACATGCTGAATTTATGCTGCGCTTGTTGGATCCCAGTGTGATTCAGGCTGTTGGCTGAGATAGGCTCCAGTCTCCTTGCAACTCAAGTAAAAGTAAGCGGTTTGGCAAATGAGTGAGTGAGTGAGTGAGGGCATCGATTGTCTTTTGATCCTCGGAAGTGATCCTTGATCACTTCTATCTGAGTGATGGATTGAAATAATTTATACATAAATTACAATGATTCATTCATAATACTTAGAAACATCCTTGCCCAGAACAGGGTTAGAACCCAGGATCCTCTCGTTTTGAGCCAGAAGTGCTGACCACTACATCGCCATGCCACCCATATGAATTATTTTAAATAAATACAAACAACTTGTAAATTAATATATATTAATTCTAATTAATTAATGTAATCAGCTAATCATGTGGAAAGAATGCAGTGCATAAATTATGCAGACACAGGACAAACACTTCAATAAAAGTTCAATCAAAAACCAGAAAGAAGGGGTATTGTGTGTAAAGTCGGCTTGAGTATATCAGAAACTCATATGATCTCACTTAATATCTGTGGTGTGAAGAAAATAATCCCAGCAGGCACAATGGATTAAACCTTAAGGTAGATCAGCTACAATAGTTTAAAAAAAATCACATTAGCTTTCAGTTCTGGTGATGAAGAAAAGAACGTGCACAGGACTGCTCCCACCCCCACTCCTACCCTCCCTCTTAAATGGTCCTCAACGGTGCAGTTTCAGTGAGTCGGTGCACAACAGGCAATATTTTACTTTTGAAGGCAGTCCAACCCTGGGTTCAATGTGTTGTGCGTTCTAAAGTTTTCTACTCACATACATATCCACCACCTGCTCTCCGGGCACCGCCATGTGGTTGCCCACTGTGCTGAGTGTGTGTTCACACTTTGAATGGCTTAAATGTAGAAGCCAATTTCCCTTGCAGGATTGATCGAGTATAGATAGATAGATAGATAGATAGATAGATAGATAGATAGATAGATAGATAGATAGATAGATAGATAGATAGATAGATACTCTCTCTAAATATTCACTTCCTGTCTAGTTAAACAAGTCTGGCCATTCTCCTTCGATCTCTTATCAGAAAAGCCTTCCGACCTGCAGACCCTTAGCTCAGAGGATTTGTCTGTTTTATTTATTTATTTATTTTTGCAGTGTTCTGTGTAAAACCTGAAAATCCCAGGAGATCAGCAATTTATGAAATAAGATAAGATAATCCTTTATTCGTCCCACAAACGGGGAAATTGCATGAAATACTCAAACTAACCCATCTGGTATTAACAACCAGACCATGGTCATCGTTACAGCACTCACTTTTCAGCCATTCTAATGTTTGATGTGAATATTGACTGAAGTTCATGACTCGTTTCTGCATTATTTTATGCTGATGTTTCATGATTGGCTGATAAGATAACTGCATAACTGAGCAGGTGTGCAAGAGCTCCTATTGACATACAGTTAAATTATTTTATCCATGAAAAAACAAAAGCACCAAATTGAAACGGATGTTGAACTGCATAAATAATATAATGGATATAAAATACATAAACAGAAAACCTTCACACTGAAAAATTATTCGGTGGCTCAATAAATGTAACAAAAACAAATCTGTGATGACTTGATGCTTTAAATTCTGTACTAATTAAGGTAAACATTTTATCTAACGAGAACCCATTGCATATATTTTACTTTTGTTACCAGGATAAATTTCCTTTTCTATTGCAGTTGCTCACAAAAAATAGAAAGTAAGTAGTTATATTTACATGAATGGATTCCATACTAATGTTGGAGCATGGGTTTTGAACTCAGCTTGTTATGCATTTGTTGAACTTTAAACTGATTGAGTTTTGAACATAAAAAGAGTATTGTTTTGATTATTTTTTTGTTTTGTTTTGTTTTTTTAATCTGGAGGCTTTGCATTATGAAATGTTTTAAAAGATCAAGTTTTTCAGTAATGCTTTCATGGTTCATGTTCTTTGTGTTTTTCAGTTAGATGTACAGTTTCTTTGTGGTTGCACAACTTAGTTAAGTAGTCAAGTTAAGTTCTGCCAGTTCAGCTTTATGAAAGTGAATGTAAGTACAGCACATGTAAAACTAGAGTTCTTCTGCCAGTTTCAACCTTTATGGTGCGAATGGCCATTAAGTTGTAATGATGTCAATATTCAGATTTTTCATAATTCATTTATATTTTTTAAACACTAAATAACTAACATTAACTATGAAGAAAGAAAGAAATGTTTCATTTACTTATTTACATTTTAAAGGACATTTTTAAAGAAATGTAAAAAAAATCTGTTCATTCAATTGATAAAAGAAAAAAAAAAGGATATCTTTACTGTATTAATTTTTACTTGGGTGCCTTAACACATCCACATTGACAATATATTTAATTTACTAAATCAGTGTTGCCCTATAAGGTCATATCTAAAGACATGCATCAGTGTGATTTACCGTATATGGACGACAGCCTGAACTCAGGTAGGTGGGCAGCGTTACACGGGGCACCACGCTTGTGCAGTGGGTGAGTTCTGCAAGAGCTATGGAAGTCCGAGTAGGTACTTTGATCTGGTAATTGTGTGCTGCGGTCGACAACTGGCAACCAATTTCCTTCAACTGAGAACATTTGTAACAGCTAAAGTGAATTTAAAATTAATTTGAAAATAATTCTTGGTGCCTTACTTAAATATAGGCTTAGATAAATCTATGATGACTTTATGTACGGAAAGTGTTGCAACACTTCTCTTAAGTAAAACCAATATGTTTAATTCAAGACACTTGATTCAGCCAAGTGCATCTTTTCAAACTGCTGCTCATGATACACCACATGGCAGCATAGTAAACTCAGAGGAGAGCACAAACTGCCTTCCTTTGCAAATGTCAGTGCATTGATTGTTTAGGATCACTGTGATTGAAAACTCTCTTGGACTGAGAGCCCTTAATGACAGAGCTAATGCTTTTCTACTTTTTTTTTTCAAAGCATGATCTCTTTGTATTAAGATTGTTTGATGCCAACTTACACCTCAGGCTTTTCTGATTAAACCTCAGACAGACTTACAGGTGTGAAAGTGTCCTAAGGGCACTTTCCCATTTGTATCTAATTCTTGTGTTTTACTCCTTATTGCAAATTATTCAAACTGATATAAAGACATAAGATCTTTAATATCGGGCCTGTGATAAACTGTTATCCTTAGACCATCCAGTATCTAATACTGCCAACTGTCCAGTTTGGGTGAGTGTGTGCCCAGTGTAGCCTCTGATCGCTGTTTTTGGCTGACAGGAGTTGAACCTAATGTGCTGTACTGTTGTAGCCCATCTGCCTCAAGGTTCGATGTGTTGAGCATCCTGTGATGATTTTATGCTCATTAATGAGCTTGAACCAGTCTGACCATCCTCCTCCAGCCTCTGTTATCAACAGGAGTTTCTGCATTTCTGCCCACACAATAACTCTTCACTAGTTGCTGTGGTCTATTTATTTATTTATTTATTATAACATTCTGTGTTAACTCCATAATGAAAATCTGAAAATCCCAGGGGCTCAGCAGTCTCTGAAATAATCTGCCTGGTACCAGAAACTGTGCCATGGTCAAATCACTGAGTTGATGTTTTTCTGAAAATTGATTTGAATCTCAACTGGAGCTCTTGACCTTGATTTTATGTCTTATTGACCTTATTTTATGCATGTTTTATATATATATATAGTTTTCTGGAATTATGAAAATCTATCAATCATTACATTTATGAAAATAAGTGGATTGGAGCATGAGATAATAGAGCAATTGCAGGAAGGACTGAATGGCATAATGTCAGTTTCATCAGGTGCTGCTACAAGAGCTCAGCGTTTGGCTGGAGGAGATTAGCACACTGCTTCCCTCTAATGCTTTAAACTGTTTTGCTCCTTAGAGCCTCCCTGCCTGGCTGAGTTAGAGAGGATCCAAATGCAGGAAGGAGTCAAAAAGAGGCCAGGTACGTATGAACATTCATGAAAAAAAGGAAACAAACCTGACAGAAGGCAGAAAAATGAAAGCAACATCCTGGAAAAGTAAAATCATGCAGAAATAAGCAGAGATAATAAATGGCACAGCAGGCAGAAGAAATAGTTAATAAGATGCAGAAACAGAAGATTAGAGCTACAGAGAGAAGGGGATACATTAGGAAAAGGGCAGATTTATCAAACATCACAGAGGAGATGCTGGAGGCGTTTCGTTAAGCAGATGACAAGCACGAGGCTGGGATTAGCAGCTAATCAGGCGTGGGGATTAGCATAGAGCAAAGCTGGCAGCGGGCAGTGCGGCATGTTTGGCTCTGACGCCAAAAGGAATCTCCAAGGACATACTGCAGATGTAGGAATCAGCCAGAGGTGGCCAAACGCACACATGCTCCCTGATACCTTGCCACAAGCTGGCATTACAGACAAACCAGATCTCTTCCTTTAGTTTCTATTACATTTGCTTTGTAAGAAAAACATGCGTTTTAGGTACAACCTTCAAAGTTTCACTCAGCTGGAAGAATGTTTCTTTTCACTTTTTTTTTTCAAATGAATTTATTTATACAGGGGTTTTTTTTTAAAGCTTCATAAAATTACATTTGGGAAACAGCTAGCAAGTCCTTCTCAAGGTTGTTCCCTTGTGCACTTTGGTCATTTGGCTTGGTCAGATGATCAGTTATCTCCAGAACTCAGACTGCTTTGCAGTCTCATCTGAGCAGCATTGTCAGACATGTCGGAAATGAATGTGTTGGGTTTTTTGTCATGATAGGTACATATATTCCCAGCTGTGATGAGGATGGTTATTATAGGAAGCTGCAATGTGACCAAAGCAAGGCGGAGTGCTGGTGTGTGGACCAGCATGGAGAAGAGTTAATGGGCTCCAGAATCCATGGCAACACTGACTGTGGTAAGTGCACACGACGTGCAGGCACACAAACACACATACACAGAGCACAAGGCCTCCTTTGTAGCAAGAGCTTAGATACACAAAACCATCAGTCACCCCTCTGACAGAAGACCAAGTGTTACATTCATTAGACCAGGTTCATTACCATTCCAAAAGAGCAGTTGTCTCACTTGGAATAAAGGTCCGCAAGATTAATTACTATTGGCTGTGATGGACCTGCAGGTGATGAGAACAAGTACCCTGACAGGGCTTAAAATAGGCATTCAATTGCCCAATGTCAAAGTCACAAGGATTGTTTGTCGTGTCCAAGCAGGTTGGTGAAGTGAATGCTTTTTTTCCACGAGTAAATTGCTCACTTCACTTTAATGGATGTTATGAGTGAGCTTTGCAGCCTCGCAGATGCTCTTCTTATGGTTTTATTAGTGTCTAAATGCTCAATTCTTAATTTCAGCAATTAGATTTTAATTGAGCTTTTATTAGAAGGAAATTGCACAGTTTGTGTTCGGGTTTCTATAATTGTTTTGTACCGTGAGATCCTATTTAGCTGACAGAAAGTAAACAGTAAGCAGATTCGTTCACTAAATATTACAAGACTTTTTGCTTCCTTCCTTTTTTTTTGTTTGGCATTTCCTAGATGAAGTGGCTGGCTACTCAGGAGATTTTGGCAGTGGCGTGGGCTGGGAGGACGAGGAAGAGAAAGAAGCTGAGGATGCCGGAGAAGAGACTGAAGAGGAGGAGGAGGAGGAGCTTGGGGAAATGGATGATGGTGGCTATATCTGGTAGACCAAAAACAAAATGGTTGCCTGGTCAAGCTAGCTTTACTTTGACCACTGATTCCGAGGCAGCTCCATCTCTTGCTGACACAAAATGGTGGTTACTGGAGGGTTGGACATCTCTATACTGCACTCCAAACAGCCAGGGAGAGGGTGGGGGAAGGGTATGAGAGGTGATCATAGCAGTGAAATTATGGGTATGGGAAAGAGTTTTAAAAAATGATCTTATGTATAATTGTGATTTTTTTTTTTGTTTGTTTGGTTATTTTTTTTTTTTGCTGTTGTTGTATGGTCAAGATTGTGATCTGATAAAGTCAATAGCATCAGCAATCGTACGCTGGAATCTAGGTAACTGATAACTGGACATTTTCTCTTTAGATGGACTGGAGCTTTGCCAATGTTACAGTGTGCTTCATCTCATCGTGTGATGCATTATTCTTATGCAAGAAGCATAAATTAAATGCACATATACATTTGGAAATGATACCTTTTAGTCTAAGACTTTAATGGAAGCTGAATTTATGATCCTTTGGTTGGGTACACATCGTACAGGTTTTATTAGCCCTACATCGTTTCACTGATCTGAACACAACATAAATCTATTCAAAAGTCCAAACTGCTCTTATAACCAATCACTGCTCAACAACTGATACATTTTCTGGTTGGCCAAGAGTTTCTGTGCCATTTGAAGGTACAGCATGTTCTGTCCTTGAATATAAATTTGTGCATCATCATAATACATTTCTTGTCGGTCAGGATATTTTAAGTATGACCAAGCTGTGCATACTCCTTTGAATATTGTCCTTATTGCTCCTTTCACACTGTTAAATGTAATGGAATCCCCTGAAAGTCCCTCTGGTCTCCTCCTATCTTGACAGAATGCATCTTCGGAGACCAAGCAACACTTTGTCTCCACTTTCAGTTTTTTGTATCATAGAATCGGCTCAGAAAGTAGGCGAGGGACAGATGCTTTATCTCGGAGATAACATTTAGTCACAGTAAATATATGTATGAATAGCAGTATGGAGCATGAGATATGCAACCTGATGCCAGCCAGGTGGGGAACTGTCTGTCTTTCTATTTGTCTGTCGACTAATCAGATCCTCTCATCAACCATGGTGAAATAGGAGTCTATTGTAATGTTACTAAGACTAGGTGTATATATTTTTGCTGCAAGGGTTTGCCATATTGGTTCACAGTGAGGGAAAAATACATTTGTGAGCAAATGCATTAAGACGTTCTTGGTATAAACATTTCATTTCTGTCAACAGATAAGACTCGTTTTACAAAGGTTTCAGGTTGTCAGTGGTATCAGGTCATCTAACAGCGAGATATTATTCCCAAGTTATTTCATACACATAAAAATAGGTCTTTTGGTGTAAACACAGTAATTCTGCTCATACACTGAAACAATCAGAACATATTCAACTCCCTCTTGAGAGCACAATGCTGTTTGAAAATGCTTTTTTTTATGCTCAGCACAAGATGAGCATAATCCACACGGCGCATCAATGTGTGTGGATCACAGATATTATCTAGTATGGTAATACATTCAGACAGATCCAGGCTGTGAGCTCGAAGCAGGACTGGGAATGTGATGTAATAGGATGTAATGCGCTTGTCTTCTCTTTAAATCAACAACAGATAACAACTTCATTCTCAGTAGGAATGGATAATAAGATTTTTTTTCAGTCGGGTTAATGATTTAAAGTTAAAATTTGAAGGAAGCATCACTGAGTATGGTTCAACTTGCATATGATTGTATTGTCAAAAATGTATCATTGTAAATAATTGGAGTATACAAACACATTGTATTTGCCCTGGCGATTGCATTTAGTTGCATGTTTCTTTGTCCCGATATATCATCTTTTTGGCTCAGTATAATTATGATTAAAGGCATTGGGCCCAAACATTGTGTTCTCTTGTACTTGGCTTGTCCTGCATTTGCACCCTCTGCTCGTAGCTGCAATCAGTTTCGCTCTCATCAGGTGGGAAAAACAAATTATAATCTTGTCTCCTGTTGACCGAGAGCAGTGATAGGATGTAAAACTTGGCAGTAATTGATCCCAGCAGGTCCAGCTGATGTATGACCTTTGTTGTTAACAACCTCATGTTTGATTAATATGCAGTAATGCATCACACTGAATTGCATGCAACACCATATTTTACTCTACCTTCCTACCATACATAACATTAAGAGAGCACAGATTCACACATAAATCATATTATTTAATAATTACTTAAAATACAGCTGGTATTTACAACACCAACAAGAGATTCAATGATTCTTGGTAGGAAATAATGCTGATTAGTATATACGACATTGGAAACAGGGTGATCTTATTGGTCCGCTATCTTAGGCTTAACAAAAATTATTTCCCCGGGAACGAAATTGACACTCACGGTTTGTTGAGGTCACTTGGAGCAGGTGACCTTTATTTCCATGCTTTAGTATTTCTACTAAACAAAAAACATTATGAAGCATGTTTTTCTTGAATCTCTGTACATTATATGTGACCGATCACAGCAAAGCCGGTATTAAGCGGGTATCAGAAATGATTCATTTTGAGTTATTGTGACTATTCTGTAGCTGAGATCCTAAACTTTAAAATGATACTAATATTTCTAACATATATTGCTAGTTTTGGAGTAACTAACCAAAATCGGCCATTAATTTTCAGTTTACAGTTCAACAAAGTATTTACAGTAATAATTTCTGACTTACTACCCACTTTGCTGGCCACGATATTAAATCATTCAAAGTGTTACACGGCACTTTTTCTCTGCTTGAAGACCTCACCTGCCTCAGTCCTACTTAAAATGTACAAATAAAGTACCACAATAGATTTTCTCTGTTTTTATGTTCCCATGTACTCTATAGTAAAACAACTATTTGTCTCAGGCTCAGTGGATGTGGCTGAATTGACATTTCAACGGCATTCACCTCATAATTGTTAATTAACACTGAATAAATTCAGGGAATATCTCTGGGCTTTGCTTCACAAAACATTCAAATAACTTGGGGGAGAAAAAAAGTACGATACATAATTAACTTTTATTGAGGCACAATTACAATCTCGAGCTGAAATGCAACCTGTCAGGACGGAAGGACTTTCCAAGGTCCAATCAAGGTAATAAACAGTTCCTTTCGTTCGACTTAATATATGATATCCCACGGCCAGGAAAAAGTGTGAAAGCGGCAGTAATAGCCCAGGATTTGTCTCCAATTGAGGAATATCTGCTATAGGCATTATTTGTTTTCTAATCAGAATCTCCTTTAACCAGATTTACTTAGTTTCACTCGGAGGGTTTGATAGTCTCCTAAGCAGAGGCAGTACTGACAACAATACGCATGAAGGGTTGCAATAATTGAGAGCATTCCTATGTACACTCACTCATTTACTAAACCGCTTAATCCTTCTACTATTGTTGTTGTGAGGCCAGTGCCCACCTCAGCTGACTCTAGATGACGGCAGGGTACATCCTGAACAGCTTACCAGACCATCTCAGCAACACACACGCACACCCCTATTCCATTCACCATACACACTCACATCCACACCTGAGGCAATTTGGAACAGCCAATTTGCCTAATATACATGTGTTTGGAATGTGGAGGAAACCTACACAAGCACAGGGAGAGCCTGCATACTCCACACAGAAACATCCAAGCCCAGGACTCGAACTCAAGATCTTCATGCTGTGCCACTACGCCACACACATTTTCAATTCTTCAAATTTGACATCTATTTCATGGCTAGCATGACTCCTGCAAACAGAACAATCTGTCATACTTTCAGAAGGAATTTAAAGTTCACCATGAATCCAAAGTGTGTGATTTCCTTCTGTCAACTGGACTGGAAATTTTGTTGAAGACGTTTCGCTACCTATCCAGGGAGCTTCTTCAGTTCTAAAAAACTCATGCAAGCTTCCAGAAATTTATACTCTGTGGTTCTTACGAGGTGTTAGTTTCACCTAAACAAGGGTCATTACAGAGTCGTTAGGGTCTTTGTCTATGAACAAAGCAAAAAAGGTTGGGGGGAGGTGGTCATTGGCAATCTCAAGGCTATCTGTCACCTGCACGCATTTGTGGCACACCATGTTCATGCACTGTGCACAGACGAGGCGTGAACCAGTGTGCCATCACGGGGGCACGAACCGCGTGGCTCCCGCGCTGTTCACGACCATTTCACGCAAACTGCCACGGCGAGTTCACGTGAAGTTCACGAATGCTTGCCCATCAGTGTCAGCATTAACACGCACTGCCACGGCAGGTTCATACTTAGCTCACAGACGTTTCACGCCCACTGTACGCGCTTCACTCTGTGGATGGGAGACGAGAGGGGGTGTGACAATGACCCCCCCCACTCCTCTGCTTTGTTCAGAGACAGAGACCCCAACGACTCTGTAATGACCCTCGTCTAGGTAATAGATTTAATACATTTTATTTAAAAGGTAATAGATTTAATACATTTTATTTAAAAGCCCCTTTCAAAACACCCAAGGACACTGTACAGTAAAACATTTTGAAAAAAAAAAACCACAAGAAACAAAATGAAACAGAGGATAACATTGAGAGTTGGTGTGTGACAAGGTAGTGTAGGATTGTCTGAACAGGTGATTTTTTGAGTCTGGATATGAAGTGTGGCAGAGAATCTATGGTACGGAGGTCAGGAGGGAGAGAGTTCTAAAGCTGGGGAGCAGAGTGACTGCACGCTCTACTCCCCATGCTAATGAGGCAAACGGGGGGACAGAGAGCTGGAGAGTGGAAGAGGAGTGCAGAGAGCGAGCAGGAGTGGTGATGTGAAGGATGTCAGATACGTATGGTGGGGCCATAGGTGAAACTAACACCTCGTAAGAACCACGGAGAAGCCTGCATGAGTTTTTTAGAACTGAAGGAGCTCCCTGGATAGGTAGCGAAACGTCAACAAAATTTCCAGTCCAGTTGACAGAAGGAAATCACACGCTTTGGATACTATGACCTGGATGACTGAGAATCTTCACAGACAAGTTCACCATGAAGCACTAGATGCATGGTCGTCTGTCTATACAAAATGGCAAAGCAGTCGAATAAAATGTTCTTCAGTTAAAACCCAAGAAACATTGCAATATAGAACAATTTATTAGTTCATTTGAAAAACTGATTTAAAAAAAACACATACAGTTTCTTATATTAATCATTATACTAATTGTTAAAAATTACACAATGTGCAAAGGGACTTAAATCTTTTACATCGGTTCATTCAAAAACTATATGTCCAACTAGTGACTTCAAAGTCCCCTTTCCTTTTCGATCTAGTCCTCCACTCGACAGGAACGATGAACAATCAGCAGTTAAAAGCAGAGTAGTCTGTTCGTTAAAGCCATTGTGGAAATGAAGAATGTGACAGCAGGCAAATGGCGATGTCACTCACACTCATCTGAGTGAATGCAGGAGGACATATTCACAGCTTACTTTGAGGAACCTGAAGTCTCCACACTCTCTTAATCTCATCCTCTGCACTGTCCAATTCCTGAAAGGCAGCAGGGTCTTGTGTCTTTGCAAAACGACTCAGAAGAGGCTCCAACACAGAAACTGGAATGCTGAAGTTTAAATGGGGATATGTAACCTTGGCTGCAAAGTCTCTAGTGTTACTCGACACAATACCTGGATAAAAGCAAATGCATATAGATTGATATTACCGAGAATTACAGAATTAACCTTTATGAAATGTTGGAAAAGTCAGGAAGAACACGTGTTAATCAGGCATAATTTTTCTAGAAACTTCTTATTGGTTAAATGATGCCCCCTACTGATTACTAACAGAAAGCTCAGTGTACCCATGGATATGTCAGGGCTCTGCTGAGAGTATTGGTACGAATAAAAATGTGTTGTGATACACCTAATAAAGTGAGCAATTAAATGCACATGAAAAAGAGACTGCTTTAGGGAATTATTTAACATTGGTTACCTAACAACGCGCCGGTTTTGGCACAAACAACAGCCCCGCCACTGGCTCCACAATTCACTGCACATGTTGTCTGCAGCATCACAGGCTTGTTTTGCAGATGCACAACTCTGGAGAGTATCCCCGAGGTCATTGATGGGCCACAGGATGTTCCTAAAGCCCCATAACTCAGCACAAGTACATCTTCACCTAGTGAGAATCAGAAACAACCTGAGCTTTAGAGCCAAACATAACCCTAATTCAAAACACATACAGAATGTTTCCTCAGGTCTTTTACCTAACGATTCAACATAGATAAATTTGTATATGCATTTGGTAATTATTATATTAGTGAAAATACATTACGAAATACGCTGCCATACTTTCCCATGATGCCTTACTTCCTGTGACAGAGTGACCGCTCCACACACAGAGTTGGTTTGTTTACATGGTAGTTGAACACATTTGTGCGAAGTGTGCATGTTTAAGGTTTTTAATCGTAGACT
>JAQNCB010000028.1:28858867-28870538 GCA_030068295.1 Euristhmus nudiceps | reverse complement strand
CTCCCCCGCTCTCTCTATCTATATATATATATATATATATATATATATATATCTTATCCTAAACGCGGATGTCAGCATTATAAAAATGTTTGTGGGGGCTCTGATTTTTGTTTCCCACATCCTCATGGGAAAAATCAGAGATTTTTCACAGGAGAGCAAAATGATTGTCTTTATTAAAAAAAAAAAGTGACTTAAGAGAATAGACTTCATTCTCTACTTTACACCTGTTGTGCTTAAATCATTCATTTATCAAGTACACATATCTTTACCCATGCCTTACTTTACTAAGCATCACAGCTGTGACATTTATTTCGCCCCTTTCTCGAAATTTTTAACACCCCCCCTTTTATGAGATTAGGATCAAGATGTTTATCAGAATACATTTATATTTTATGGAACCATGTTGGTTCTTCTTTTTCTCTGCTTTAGAGGTAAAAGGTTTGGGCTTGCAGCAAAATATTGGTTGAAATAAGATTGGGTCAACATAAATTGTAACTGATTTGACTTGATGGCTCTTGATTTTTTTTTTTTCCCCCCCTAGCCATTTCAAAATTGGATTAATTCTAAACCATTTTATTATATTTTTTTCCATTATTTGAATTTACAATTGGACTCCCGTTTTGGATTTAAATACCAATTGACAGATTGAAATGTTGAAGCAGCTGGTGGCATATTTACTGAATGTACTCTTGTAATGTTTTGTGAGCTGTCAAATCCAGTGTCTTTCAACCCCTAATTGAAATTGTATGTTTCCGGACTGTACCTATTGGAATTCCTAAATGAACTAATGGAGACAGTTCTAGCTTTTGTAAAAACCTTCCCAGATTAATTTACCAAAATGGCATACAAAAAGTGGCACAAATTGCATTTTCTTTTGTTCTGTAATTGAGACACTGTAAAGTTTGACAAAATGAAATTCGAATGCCAGTGGACACTATTACAGCAAATCAATAAAAGTTCCTTTAAAAATTTTTATATTTGCTTTCTTTTTGAGTTCAAATTATGTAACCACTAGATGGCATAATGTGTGGGTTTGTGTTCTGGGGGGAAGGGGGGGGGGTCATAGTGCAGTTCTCTGTGCTAATATTCTGATGTGGTCCCAACTGATGATTAAATGTTTTATATGAGAAACTGTACACTGTATGGCAAAAAGAATATGGATACCTGACAAACACACGTACAATTTATGCATTTTTTTGCTGTCCCATTCTAGATGTAATATTTCAATGGAACTCACTTTTTGCACAGGGGTATTGTCCTGCTGGAGCATGTTTGTGCAGCTCGGTTCCAGTGAAGTGAAATATCAGTAGCTGAATCGCAGTTTAAATATTGTAAAAGATAAAGAGATCTTTATTGTCAACTGTTGCATGAACAATGAAACTCCAGCGAGCAACAATTATAAAAAAAAAAATAAAAAAAAGTACATAAAAGACAGCTAAGGAACTATACCAAGCTATACATGTACATATACCTGCTTACACACACACATGTATATATACCTAGACACGTATACATACGTATATCCTATATACAAATATGTATCTATTCAGACATTTGTAGACTTTACTGTTGTTTTTGTTTCATGGGAATGAATGAATCATATCTTGAGCCGGAGTTGCATAGTGTGTGCAACAAAACACCTATTAAAATCAGTGTGAGCTTTTGGGGTATTTAAAAAAAAAAAAAAAAAAAGTGTGTGTATTTAGCCTTCCAGTGCATAGATTTAAATCTTTTGGGTACATGTTGCCTACACCCAGTTGTTTGCATGATGCACACTACAGTGATGGCATATCAATCTGTGAGCTATTAATATACAGATTTAGGCTCTTCCTAAAATGGATCTCCCCATGGGATTTCTGTGGGCTGTGTTTCTTTTCAGTTTATAATCTGTATAAGATGTTCTCCAGAGAAATCAGAACAAGCACTGCCAAAAATAACCTATGAAAATTTTTTGGATGTTTGGTTTAAACAAAACCTTTTACGTTTTCAAAAACTGACTCACTATAATTTCCTGGTGGTCAGTATGGGTCAAGTTCCTGCTAAAGATTGAACAGCCAATTAGCATTGCAATGCATGCAGACACCAGATAGATGCACAATTTGATGGTATGTTAAGTATGGTGCTTCCCCCATGCAGGCTTTTGGCCTTACGGTGATGTTTGATTGACAGATTCATATTGTAAGGACATCTATATACAATACTGTACGAAGGTCTTAGGCACCCTATTGTTTTTAGTATAAACTTTGCTATAAAATTTTATTTTGTGAATTGTACATTAATGAGTATCAGAGTGCATTTTAGAATTCCCAGCAAATAAATTAAATGATGCAGGGGAAAAAAGTCTATGTCAATAAAGCAGTGTGTTATGTAAGAGACCACTTTTCAGACCAAAACATAATGAATGTTGCTGGGCTGTGTGTGCAAGTGTGACAGGCAACATCTCCAGAAGAACTGACTGGTTCTGCAGGATGCTCAGCAACACTAACTAGGTCATAACCTTGTAAAGCTATGCAAACTACCAAAAAGCAAATGGTCATTACACCATATATTTATATATGTATGTTACATATATACAGTATATATATATATATATTCTGGCTGCTTTCATTGGAACCTTCGTACATCTGCTCATAAATGCAGTTGCACAAACAATTAATCATGTGCAGCACATTGTAAACTCTAGATATGGTCTTGTGTTCATATATCAGAAGATTAGCAGTTTAAAAATAGTCGAAGTCCTTCTGGCGCCAACATCCATGCCACGGTAAAGTCACAGAGCTCACACCTTTTCCTCATTCTGATCTCTGATGTGAACACTTACAGAAGCGCTTGAACTTTATGTATTGTATTGGTGTCACATGACAGACTCACTGGATAAGTAGAACATCAATGAGCAGGTGAACATGTGTTCCTATTAAAGTGGGCAGTCAGCATTCTGTGTGCTGTGTTGTGTTGTGAAGTACTATAAGGCCATCAGTAATATATTCTTTTTAGAATTTTATTTTATCTACTTTTAAAAATGTTCCCCTTCACATTTGGTCTTCCCTAAGAATCTATTAAATAAATAAAAGTATTTTTATAGACATGGAATCTCAGCATACTTGGAAAGTTAACCACAAATGTTCATGGATGCAACGGAATGAAACAAAGAGGAAGAAAAACAGAATTTTGGAGTGTTTAAATCTTTTCTTTGCTGCTTTTCAGGCAATTAATCTTTGTGAAACTACAGTGTATAAATGATTCTTGAGATGTGCTCAGTTGCTTGGAAACCCATGGCAACACCGTCCATGGCGCACCAGCGGGCCTTCAAGCCGAGGGTGTTCTTTATCAGTGCTGTGAAAGGCGCCACCTCTTTAAAAAGACTTTATTTAACTGAGGCTAAAAGCACTGAAGGAAACTGGCACAGAAACTAGGGCTGTTTGTTCCCAAATACAAAAGTGACACTTGTGGGATTTTTCCATCCGCATTCGCTAATCCACATTTGCATTCACTAATTAAAGAACACATTGTGATTATTTTGCACAGATTATTTTATTCACTATTCATACATGAGAATGTGGCCAAAACATCAGTTTTGATCTGATCCAAGGACCCAGCACTATTAGAGAGCACTTGCTCTATTGTCTATTGCTCTATATAGAGCACTTGCTTTATTGTACCTACATTCACCACTCTCCCAACATTTTCCAGTGACTATGTTGGTTAGTGAGAATTGTAGAAAAGTGACCTTTTCTGTCGAAGCCACTTTGCGCAGGGTCTTGTTGTCTCAATAATGCTTTACTTTTACTGTAAATCCTCTCCATTCTCATTGTTCTCACATTAAATTGTAGGTGCTACGTTGCCAGGAGATGGAATTGCTGATTGGTGAGGGTATGAGACAAGAGTCCTCCCCCACACCCTCATCTCATATCCTCATTCTGTCTGATTTGAAGAGGTGGTGAGGATAAGTACATACCCACCTCTCCTGTTCTTTCTGTGTAAACTAGCCTCTGCCTTGCTGATGTAGTCCTGCATTCAGGCCTGAACACATGACTGAGGACAAATGACAAAGGAGCCATACAGGGGGTTGAGTTCTGAGGAGACCCAGGATGCAAGATAACTTAAACAGGATATTTTTCTATACTTTCTTCTCCTGTGAACACTGAAAATCTCATGGTTAAACAAGTGAAGAAGTAAATAGGTAAGGAATCTGTTTTATAGTATTTACTTTTATTATTGCAGTGACTTACTCAATTCTGCTGATTGTGCTTAATAAATTCTTGCGGACTTGTGGCCACATAAAAGTGCGAACCTTGATTATATTGTGCGTATCGTGTTTCCCATAATGCTTCAGTGGAATTTCAGGTAGTTGTTCCAAACATCAGTGTGCTTAGCCTTGTTATCTATGTATGGAAATATGTACAGTAATATGTGGCTGTGTTTGGGAGCTGTAATGCACTGATATTTTCTGTACCGGCTTCTGAGACAAACACCTACTATACTATATATACACAACTGAAAGTGTATGTGACTTGTCGTGTGCCAGAATGTTTTCTTGTAGTCAAGCTTTGTATCTGATATTTACATCATGGTTGCCAGCATCCAGCATCATGAGTATGTAATTTGTGCATACCGAGAGGATGGAATTATTTTTGGATGTGCACTGGGACTTGATAATAATACTCATTTTCTTCTCTGTGCATTTTAAATAAGGATATATCAATCATTAGTACCCCTAGTACTTTAGTACTTCCTCCTCCCAACTAAGGCTAACTGGTGTTCATATCCTTCCTCCTATCTGTGTGACATCACACACATGCATCCTGAGGCCTTTTCTGGCCATATTTAGATATTTTTCTTCCTTGCATTTTGTCTGCTCTATTGTGGCACAAATGGAATTTCAATCGTCTTTGGAACAAACATAACTTTTCCTCATGTCTGGGACACGGTGTCAAAACCATGAGCAAAAAAGTCATTTATATAATCACGTAAGATTAAAACTTTAACTTGTGTTATTTATTAAATGTGTGTAGAAACTCACTACAACAGTTATTACAGAAATCTCAGTGGATGCATAAGTTAGACTTCTGTAGAAATAATTAAGAAAGGAGCACTCATAGAGTGTAAGGTACCGCCACCATGCAGCATGGGTAATGTAGCAAACAGGCCTTATAAGGTTACTGGTTTTAATTACCATACGCATGTGCTCGTCTTACGGTATGTTCTGTAGAATATGGAAGTGAACAACTTAGTGAAAAAACTTGTCTGAAGGATTTAAGACATGACTTGGGTTTACCCATTCAAGGTCACTGAAGGTCAAAAGTAATCATCTCTGATGAAAGTCCATATATAGTTTCCTATTAGTGCTCCAGAGTTTGTCTATGTCAGCATGTCTATTGGCACTATTGTAAAAACTGTAGCTCTTTACTTTCAAAACTTTGTGACCTTCTGTATCTGTATCTACTCTGACCTTATTCAAATCATCTTTGGGACTCCGGTAGGGCAGGGTCCATACCAAGTTTTGTGTAAATCCACAGATTTTGTTCACAACCAAAAAAAAAAAAAAGTTTGTGAACAAAATCTGTGGATGTTCACAACAAACACTGATGATTCCAATTTCTTTGCCAAACTCTGTATATTAATATATATTAATATAATATTTAAAATAAATCAATCAAACAAAACTAGGGTTATGTTTATTTTGCATTTCCCTTCTGCCTGCTTCTGACACTTTACTTATTGTTGCAGTGTGAGAGTTTATGTTTTGGGTCTGCTCCCTGAAAGGGGGTTGTCCTGTGAATGTCTGAAGCCGCCCACAGAGCTGTCTGGTTGCCAGATGTACAGTTCCTCTCTATTCTCCCTTGGGAGTGCCTACTTCAACTCTGGCACCGTAAGAAAAGAAGCAGAAAGTTGACTAAAGAGTAGCAAATACTTTGGAAAAGAGGACTTATTATGTCAAGAAGACACAACTAGCAGCATAGAACGTTTGTTTTTTCGTTTTGGTTCATAAAAGCTTGAAGAGAACTGCAATGAAAAAGCAAAAATCAAAGGATATGGGCGCAGCTGTCAGACCGTGAGGAATTCTCTTCAATTTAAATGATTGTATGAAAAAATGCCTTAAAAATGTAATATATTTTCGAACATGAGCCAAATTGTCTTGATTACGTATGCACGTTTACTCGAGTAAGCAAAGCCTAAAAGTTTAAAGTTTTTTTTTCTGTGAACATGCTGGAAACAGTTGTTATATCCTTCTGAGTTAATCAATGGTCCTTCATGTTATATTACCCCAAGAATTTGTAGGATGTGTCTATGCTGTTATATGTTACGTTCTCACCTGTTAAACTCTTTAAGTGTGTGGTCGTATTACAGCTCTCTGGGGATTATGGGCACAACTGCTAGTGCCGGGTCCCAGCCTGCATCACTGACTCCTGCACATCACTTCCATCATCAAGCTGGTGATATAGCTGAAGACAAGCGCTCCATGAGCAGCAGCACTTCGCAGGTGCTGAATATTCCTAACAGCAAGGCCAAGTCCATTATCACAAACAAGGTGGCGCCTGTTGTCATCACGTAAGCACTACTAACAAAATTATTACTAAATACTTTAAAAGACATGATCCAGAGCCTGCTATAAATCTCTAAACTTTTGAATTATAGATTAGGTAAAGTGTGGCTCCTGTCTGGTGTGCCTAAATGAATGTAATTTACTGTATGCATTTAATCATCAATACAAGGATGATTCCATGATTAGGATATTATTTATCCCATGTAATTCTTTAAACTTTAAATCTAATTATTTGTTTTTGTTTGCTTTACCATTTTTTTTTAACTTCAGAATCTCTGAAAACATGAATGTAATAATGAAAAAGAAAAAGAAACAAAAAAAGCCCTAAAATAAAACAGCTCTGTGAGCTTATTCCAGGTAACAATATCTAGTTTCATAGAGATTTTCTTTCTAAAAGTAGTTCTGTTTATTTTTAGATGAATAACAGAGTTGAGTTTTAATAATAAAAATACAAAATTGTGGTTTCAGCATGTGAATGTGAAGAACTTTGTATTTATTTCTCTAAATGTATTTTTGAAATTAATAATTTACTTACAGTCTTCAATTTAACTGGCCTCATTGGGCAGCATCACAAATATCTTGTATTTCTTCTTCCCTTTGGGTAGTGCTGAACGTCTGACCTGTGAAGCATTCTCAATATTTTATTGGGATGAACGTGCCAGGCAAAAGCGTGGAGTAATTGTGAACTGAAATGTGAAATTTTTCATAGTCTGTGGTTGCTGACATCTCATGGAGCAGATTGTTTCAAGTGTGTGACGTTAAGCAGATTCATATTAATGTAAAATAATAAAACTTTTGAAGTATCAATAAATACTGCTCCTTTTAAGTACTCTAAAGTTTATTAAAGTTTTAAGTTATTAGTCTAAGCTGTCACCTTTACAAAGTCGACTTCATCTATTTATAATGTATTTTATCTTCATTTTATATTAATATTTGTAAATATTATATGAGTGGAACACAAATAGTATTTCAATCAATGGTGGAATCAACCATCAACCAGTTTATCTGTCTGAACAGGTATAACTGCCGGGAAGAGTTTCAACTTCATGATAGTATCCTCTCGGCTAACTACTCTGTGGGGAAAATATCTGATACACTTCCGGAGCATTACCTAGTGCTGGTAAGAACATCTCAAACATACAAACATTAAAAAAAATCGGTGTGTGTTTGAACACAAAGTGATATAATAATGAACCTGCTTTACTGTCAATTGCTCAACTGTAGAAAAACAGCTTCAAGAAGGTGGAGCCTTTAGTATCAGAAAGTTTAGACAGAAAACCTTTAGATAGATAGATAGAAAACATACAATCCAATTGTGCCATTAAAAAAACCCTTTTATTTTATCACAACAATGAGATACACATTGTCTTAATTATTTAGTCGTATTTCTGTGGAACATGACACATTATTTATTATATGATAATATGATTTATTAAGATATCATTGTCATCATTTTTCTGTTGACTTCCATGAACAAATTAAAAGATTAAATTATTGCAAGACTGAAAGATTCCTGTTTGTGAAATTGTCATGCTTTAACTGAAAATATAAGTGACTATCATGTTCACAATTTCTATATGCTCTCTTTTGACCAGGGGGAGTTTTTTATGGTGCAGGATGTGAATAGTAGAGCAGATGTCTTAAACACTACAGGAAGCTATGGGGCCCCGAACTTCCGGAAAGTCAAGGAAAACTACCCTCTGTTTGGAATGGGCCAAGCCAGCTTGAACGGCTTCAAACAAGTCCTCCAGAAGCTAGAGAGTGAAGCTTATGAGGTCAGTGTAAGATTAAACACCCCCACTCTTTGTTATGTTCAGGATGTATGTCTACTGTGTCACTCATGTTTATTAGTGTACAGACAAAGGGACTGTAAAGCAATCAAAGGCAATTGCTTTAAGTCTATATGGGTTTTAAAATTTGAAATTTCATTAAAATGCAGTAGTGAAGTATTCCTATATTAAATCTAGAAATTTGTCTACATTATTCTTCTAAGAATTTGAACAACTTTAATATATGCTAGTAACCCAAATAGTGTGCCTGGTGTGATTGCTTGCAGGTTTTACTCATTCTGATCAAAGTTTTCCATCAAAGTTGCACATAGTTTCTGTAGCCTTTTATGTTATTTTATAATTTGTATTGGTAAATAATGTAAATAAATAATAAATATAAAGATTTCTGTTGTTGTGGGATGTCCCATTTAATGGGCATTCCATATAGCAGTACTCTTGATCGCCAAGCTCCTGTTCATCTGTCTCTTTGTCACATGGGTCCTGCTCCACGTGGATGTAAGGCCAAAAGGGACAAAAATTCAGATTGTGTTTTTTTTTAGCTACCTTGGGATATCTTACCTGCAAAGCTTTACACACTAATTCTCATTTAGTTATAGGCTCAGATGGCTATTTGTTAATGAAATTGAGTTAGTAATCTTGCAAGCTTAGCTGGTAAACACTACTAATCTGTGAATTACTAATAAATATTGATTAATAGATAAACCACACAACTATGCAATATACTTTAGTAAAACATACCTCTGCATCCCCATTACAGAAACTCATGGCTTACCATAGTCAAATATTATAAATTCCAAGAACTTGAACAAAATACCATCCCAAAATAGAAGAAATCCACACAATATGGCCTTAGCATTTTTCAAGATAAAAAAGAAAGGCACTGTTACAAACACTGCAATAATTTTAGAAGATAATTATTAAGTCATAACTAAGCACGCAAACATTGTGATGGAGTATCTGTGAGCATTTTCAGCCTTTAAAAAATGTGAAATTACCTTAAAAAAAAATCTAGTTTTAGTTATTTTTCCTGTTCTATTTTCCTGTATAGCATATACTCAAATAATTGTTTATGTCAGACTTGGTGAATGTTGCTGAATAGTCCCCTTGACATTCCATTTCAAGGACTATTCAGTGATATCCACCAGGCATGAGGCAAATAATTGTTTTAGATAGATGGATAGATAGGTAGATAAGTAAACAGAAATTATATCACACTGTATTATGAAGAATTTATCTACCTTAATATTTTTTATGTGTGTAGGAAGTCATATTCTTTTGCTTGCGGGAAGAACCTGTTGTTTTCCTGCATATGGACAAAGACTTCATTCCCTACACTCCAAGGAGAAAAGAGAACCTCCACGAGAACCTACACGACCTGAGAAGTGTAGCCGAAGCAGAGCAGCTAGAACTCTCCATTAGAAAAGAGGTAGGTTATATGCTAACTTGCTCGATGCATAAATTAAACTCAAACTCGATATATGAGACTAGATTTGCCATTGTATTTCACATGTGGTACTGACTGCATGCTTTTTATTTTTTACTTACATTTCTCCAGCTGTGTGATTTTGGTAAACTCTGTGAGAACATCTATGTTTATAATGACATCGAAAACTTTAAAGATGAGCCACAACATGTTCCAATTGTGTGTGAGGAAGATATACATGTAACAGAGGAGGTTTACAAAAGGCCACAGTTCAGTTCACCTTCTTACAGGTAATGTGCAGTTCAGTTTGTGTTCCAGACTCTATTTGGTTTAATGTATAGCATAATGCTTAAATCTAAGTGCACTGTGAATTTCTCTTGAAGATATTACAGACTCCCTCTTCCCATGGAAGGGGCACCACTGGAGGAGGATTTTGATGCATTTGTGAATGTGCTTAGGGTAAGATTATGTCATGATAATTTATGTTTCTTTGTTCTAAAATTCAAAAAGGCACACATTTTACTGTACTAACAAAATAACATAAGAAGCAGATAATGTCTGTGCAAGAAATACTTTCTGAAAAAATGATGTTCCCGTCCTTTTTATTATGCTGTGGTTGTATGCCAAGTGCAATTTTTTCACATTTACATAACTGAAATTTTTTGATTGAATAATGACACAGCTTACTTTCAGTAGGCTTTTTAACCAACGAAAGAACTTCAGTTCTGGCAAAAAAAATAAATAAAAAAAATAAACGGTGTTTGATGCCCTTAATAAATTGGTTGATGGCTTTATTAAAAAATCTACTCAGTATACAATATATACTCAACAGCATATCTATGGAAAAAGCAACACTTATGAAATGGACCCTTGTGAAACAATATAGTACATTATATAATAAAATAACATAATTTATAGTGTTGAATACTGCACTCAGCTTAAGTAATAGAAGTTCAATAGCCAGTAAAATGAAATTTACTACTTTAACTAGTACTATTTCGGCACTAAGATAAATACAGCTACATTCTAGAGGAATGAAGTTTATCTGTATGTGCAAGATTTTCTTTATGTGACCTTTTTTAATTGATTTATTTATTTGGGATCTTTCCGTGATATTCTCCTGTAATTTAGTTATTGTTGAGAATTGCCAACAATGCCTCCCTATCATATGACCACTACCAAACAGGAAGGGTTAGAGTAAGCACATGCTTCCTCCAAGAAAAAAATAAGATGCCTGCCACTTGCATCTTTTGCAACCCCACCACCACCACCACCACCATCACCATCACCATCACCACACCCACACACCCATAGATCCACAGACATACCTAGAGGCAGTGTAACACACTCAGAGGTAAATAACGATTTGCCCCCATGCATGCATGAGATCACAGATGGCCATGATAGTTGATCATTGCTTTAAGTAACAGGGAGGCAGCATATTCAATCACTCATTAGTCCATTACAATTTAGTAATAAAAAAAGGTTAATTCTTCTTTTTCTTCGAAAATATGCCATAGCAGGCACTCATGTGGAGTAAGCTACCTGAAGGCATGTTCAACATTGTTTGTTAATGCTGACTAACACACATACAGTGAATGTGACACGCATAACCTCATAAAACTCCATATATAATGAAATCCTCTCTTATACAGAAAAACCCTAGTTTGTCAGTATTGCGTGATAGCTCCAAGCCACTGCCTGCACTGCTGTTTAGCTGCCAGGTGGGGATAGGAAGAACCAACCTTGGCCTTATACTTGGTGCACTAGTCTTTCACCATCTACATGGAGGATCATATAACACGAGGTAAGGGTGTTTCCAGCAATATGTGCAGTGTTGTACTGCTTACATTTCCACGGCTCCACTGCCTTAAGCTGAAACATTGATATGGGAGAATATTAATCAATAAAGCA
>JAQNCB010000028.1:28790056-28804492 GCA_030068295.1 Euristhmus nudiceps | reverse complement strand
TAAGTCGCACTGGAGTATAAATCGCACCCCTGGCCAAACTATGAAAAAAAAACCGCGACTTATAGTCCGGAAAATACGATATTTACAACCTACCAGATACTAGCTTAAACTGACTAGCTTTTCTGTGTGAATTTTGAATGCTCTCCCATGGAAAACACCCCCAAGCTTTAGATACGAAGCAAATTACAGACTTCCAGCTCTTTATTAGTGGCATTGCACGGGTTAGATACAAACTCCAAACCTATAAATGGTAAATGAGCAGAGGTCAGGTGATCAGACAAGCAGCTCAGCATAAGCATAGCAGAATCGTATAACATGAGATGGGCAAAGTTCACACAGGAGATCGATATCAGAACGAGGCACAAAGGTGGTTAAGAGGAGGACGGCAGAGATCACACATGAATTAATAGACACTGAGATACAAAAACTTTGTATGCACCAGCAAAAAAACACAGAGGCAATAAATCGCAACTCGCACTTGCACTTCTGTATGTCTGTATGTCGTGTGCTGTGCCATCAGCATGAGCACTGACACATGTGTGGAAGTACTGCGGAAGGTAAAACTCTGGAGATTGAGACCGCTGCAGAGCCTGCCGGGTCGTGTATTTGTGTAGACTAGTTACTTGTATGGGTTTCCTTCAGGTGCTCTGGTTTCCACCCATAGTGCAAAAACGTAAACATCATCATTAGGTTACGTGGGTACTTTAAATTATCCATAGGTTTGAATGTGAGTGTGATTGGTTGTTTGTCTGTGTGTTAGCCCTGAAATATACTGGCAACCTGTTTATGGCCTGTTGGTAGATCTCCAGGAAGAAGGTTCTTCGGTAGACTGGTTATCGTTGCCCTGACAGTGAAATAAACAATAAAACAGGATATTCAATATTCATAGATACTACATGGGAATGGCTCAACATGATTGGTTTGCGATCTTGGGGTTAAAAACCATTATTCTGTGTGGAAAATGTTTGAATCAAAACACAAGCACAAGTACTGTGTCACGGACAATCAAGCAGGAGCATCATCATTATCACTCTTTGAAATGAAAAACCCACCATAAAAATCTTGTTTTTGTTTCTTTTTCTTGCATTTCTTTTCTATAAAAATTTTTGAATTAATGTGCAAACACACCTTTACAGGGCTGATTCTGTGTTTATGAAGTATGTAGTCTGAATGAGAATGCTAAAATCACCCCTGTTAGCTCCACAGCACATACAGACATCTGCTTTGTTAGCTCATCTCAAAGCACACAGCTCATTTGAACAGTCTCTGTAAAATGAGAAAAGCAACTAATTTTAAGTCTGTTTTTCTTTTTTTTTTTTCTTTTCTTTTTTTTTTTTTGAAAATACACACTAAAATGTTGAATTCATGTGTGAACACACTATCATTAAGCCGGTTTCCTTCAAGTCTCACTGCAGTATGCACTAAACTCGAGTAAACTTAAAACCAGAGAATTGAATCTCCATAGTCCTTATTAACTCAAAGTGGACAGCTCACCTGACCAGTTATTGTCATAGTTAACATATGTAAATATAAACTACAAAAATCTCATTCTAGCATTTCATTATGTACTCACTTCGTAAGTATTCACTTAGTACTACCAAAATTCTGAAAATGGTTTAAAGTTATGCTGGTACACAGCACTAAGGCTCTGCACCTCTTCACAGAAAGTTGTCCTCAAATATCATACATTTAATGGGGTTAGTTTTACCTCAAAGATTACTGTACTAGATTTTAAAGGAAAATCTGTAGTTCAAGGATAAACCATGTTGCGTAACAGTTTAAATGACTAGAGGAACATTTGAGTCTAGGTGTTTGCAGACTAGCAGACTGAGCAACAATAGAGTGAGAGAACACAGTGCTTTGCTTTGCTTTGCCTGCATGGCAATGGGAAAGATGACATAAATGGGGCTTTCAACTCAGGGGCTGGTAACAGATGGCATTGGAAAATGAGGCTCTTCTCAACAGCATTGACGCTGGTTCCCAGGGGCGCTCTCCCTCTCTCTCTCTCCCTCTCTCTCTCTCTCTCTCTCTCTCTCTCTCCCACTCGCTCTCACTCCCTCCCTCTCTCTCTCTCTCTCCCTCTCCCTCTCCCTCCCTCTCTCTCTCTCTCTATCTCTATCTCTCTCTCTCTCTCTCTCTCTGTCTCTCAGCCTTACTTCCCTTCACTTTCTCCTCACTCACAAACGCATGGAAGAACAGCGAGTGAGCTCACCGAACCACTGCCACATTAAGTTGCTGCATCACTGCCCAGGGAGAGAAAAGGAAAAACAAGGAAAGATAGAAAAGAAAGAAGGATAGTACGGGTGTTTATTATGCAAGACTGGAGAGGTTCGGCCGGCCAGTTCTGTCATCTGGGCCTAGGTGGCCTCCTGGCCCTTCCAGAAGCAGTAAGCAGATGGTAGGGCTGCTTCGCTCTCCTCCAGGAGCAGCTGCAGTTAAAAAATAGTGACTGAGAGGAGACTTTACCTCTGTATTCTCCTATGTGACTGAAGACAACACCAAGCTAAAGAGCACGTCAATGCGAATGATGTTGTTCCGACCATGTGTTAGCATTTGTCCATACAGAGCTCTGAGCTGACATCTTTAGTAAGGCATTGCCGCTTTACTTAGAATCAGGGCAACTCCAAATTATGAAGACAAGGTTGAGCTTATATTTACGTCCCTCATATTGGACCATGGAGTACAACGGGCACTACTACCTCATGCCAAAGCAAACAATAGCCTATAAATAAGTTACCTATGATGTGTTGCAGCCACAGCTGGAGTCAACAGTAGAAAAAACTCCTCTCTTAGGGATGTGCTTGTGTCTATCAGAGTGCTTTAATAGAAATTGTTTGTTTTTAAATGATTGCGGTATACATTTACCAAGCACTAAGCATCGCAATTCAGTGCTAATTGCATTTACTAATTGCTGAATGTATGGACTGTCTCTAATATGACAGTGACACAAAGATGTTAATTCTAGGATACATTCAAAGACATGTGGATTCCCAGTTCAGCTTAATACATCTTGCTGAAGGGCCCAATAATATCAGTTCTGCAGCAGTAATCACCATCCAGTCGTGTTGGTACTGCCAATGTGCTTTGTGCCGGTTGCTAGGTGCTAATATGTAAAATGTGCAGGCTTTTAAAAGCCCCCAGGATCTGGCGAATGATTTGCAGAGGCCATGCAGGGCTGGTAGAATTCTAATCATGCACACTGTATCCCGAGCCTGGCTCAGGCTGTGATTTGCCCAGACAAAAACTGCAGAGTGCATAATGAAAACAAGCTGAGTCTCCTCCACTCGCTCCACAGTGCTCATGCCACATCACTCACGCTGAGTGCTACCATGCTAGATTTACATAAAGACTTAGCCTTCTGCCATCTGCATATGCTCATTAGATTATTTATTTCCTTATAATTTACTCTCCTCTGAGTCTTCAATCCAGTTAATTTGGTAATGATTTACCGTTTACTTGGAGGGTTGTCATGAGAAGATGATTTCTCTATGCATGCCTCATTTCTGTTTTTAATAGAAAAAAGCTGTCATCTTTGTCCTGTCTCGGTATAAAATCTCTCTGTCAGTCTGTTGGCAAACAGTAAGAATAAGATTGCAGCATGCAGTGGGGTAGAGGATCCTCCTATGTGTGTCCTCATTATTTTCATGGAAGAAAATAGAGGGTTGACTGGGCAATCATAATTTTTGTTGGCAAGCACAAGGACTAATGGAAGCCAGTGTAAATATAATAGAAGGACTGTCAAAAAATTATAATTAGGCGTAATGATCAGGTATCCAAGCAAAGCTTTTCCTGTCAGGTGATCTAACTACATTACATATGTATAAAGTGACAGAGAATGTTCATATACAATAGGCTTATCTTGCTGTACTAGTCATTTCTCTTATCATCCTGAAGCCATTATCATAGACTGTGGGTTCAGTGATCTGTTTCCTTTTTTCTGCAGATTATCACTCAGCTAATCAAAGGCTGAAGATTGACTGAGAATGATTCAATCAGTTGTCTGGATTAAGCCTCTCTGCTCCCCCCTAGATCATCCATACAATGTGCTAAAGTCTGTATATGATGATTTCTAATAGCTTTCTAGAGGCTCTTTCAAACAAACCTGCTGTGATATCCTTAATGCGGAATGCGTAAACTATATCACAGCACTACAATAATACTTTTTTTATATCTTTCTGGGTTAAAATAAACAGAATATTGTTATTGTTTTTTAATATAACATATAAATGATGTAATTAATATATATGGCGTGGCTTGGTGGCATAGTGGTTAACACATCCAACTCACAGCAAGATAGTCCAGTGTTCGTGTTCTGGGCTCGGTGAGGGCATTTCTGTGTGGGGTTTGAATGTTCTCGCCATGCTTGTGTGGATTTCCTCGGTTCTACTCTGGTTTCCTCCCACAGTCCAAAAACATTAGCCTAAATGGCTGCTCTAGATTGACCAAAGATGTTAGTGTGAGTGTTAATAGTTGGATTTGTTGCTCTGCGATGCACTAGCGAGCTGTTCAGGGTGTACCCCACCTTTGCTCAAAGTTAGCCGTGATAGGCTTCAGCCTCTCCATGACCGTAAGATTAAGCAGCTCAGCAAATAATTTAATGAATAATTAATACATTAGTTGAACCCAATTCATTAAATATGAAGATAGAAAAAATTTGGAATTACTTTTGAGATTTCAGTGTTTTATTCAAGGTACTTTTTACTATCTGGGGGCTTGTTTGTTGCATGGTTGAACTTCTTCAGAGTGAAAAAGAAATTTACCATGGAAGGTACAAAAATAAAATGTGTGTGATGTGTATGTATGTGTGAGTTTATATATTTAAATTTATGTAGCTATTTGTGAACAAAGTGTTAATTAATTACTGAATAGTTGAGAAGAGGTAGGATTTAAAAAATGTAAGCTTCTTCCTTTTTCTTTTTAGACATGTCAGAGTTTATTTATTTATTGCTTTTCACTGCATTTTCCCCCATTTTCAAAAGCCTTCATTCATTCTTTCATTCACTGATTCAATTCAGTGCTCCTGCACAATGATGAATGCAAGTTTTCCTCCTCTAATATTATATTAGCAGCTGCAGTTCGAATGTAATAGGTGTCATTTTCCCAATGTGTCATGAATCCTTTTCTCATTAATGTGTTATTGCTAAATAACATAATACATCCAGCAAATTAGCAACCCTCAGTCTAAGACAACCACTCCCAGTTTAACCAGGAGCTAATCAAGCAGATCAACACCAGGGGGAGCCAAATAAGATATTTTAAAGAGGAAATCTGTGCAGCATCCATTTTATTTACTGTGATAAATAACATGACAAAATACATCAGTGCATAAATCAAAACTGTACTACTTATTTGTTGAATTTGTGATATGCATGTATATATTTTATTTATATGAGCAGTGGTTACATATAAAGTGGATATAAGAATTTAAATCATATGTTTATGTTCTTGCACAGAATACAGAAATCAAATCCTTCCATTTAGTATTTTGTTCAAAAGCATTTGAGAAGAATTTAATTAGAAACCTGTAGCATACATTTCACACCTTATCAAATGCCACCATTCTCTGCTCATTTATTTTAGCGAATATGAACTGAATTACAGTCTATAGAAGTCATTTAAGTGTTGCACACAATGCCTTAGTCTAGTGAATGTATATGTATTTGGACGGTTAGGCAGGTGTCATTACTGCAATTCATTTGCAAGGTAAGTGACTATGGGATGTGACAGTGGTGGAATTAGTAATGTGCTCCCGCTGTCATTTTTATCAACACAGCCTGCAGGGAGGATGTGATTAAATGGATATTCCTCCTTCTGCATTAATACCCTCTGCCCCACTTTCAATTCCATTTACTTACTGGAGCAAAGAGCAACGAATTTTACTATTGATTGCAAGAGAGTCTCACTCCTTCCTTGATGTGATGGACCTGGATATGTCATGCATTTAGAAGCATGAAAACATCTAAGGTTCATGATTGTGGTATTCTATTTTACAGAATTTTAATGTGTAAAGAGAAGAAATCAAAGATATTTCGAAAGCTGTACATGAAATAGAGTTTTAATAAATATTGCAAACACTATTCAAGACAATCCTATAGCATATACACCTGTAAATAATGTTCACTCTAAGGTTGCTTTGTAGGGTACTACTAATTAAGCATACGCACAAAGCACAGGGTCAGAAGCCTGAGTTAAATTCCTTAGAATCAGGATTGACAATATGCTGCAAGAAAATCAATAGCGATTGATTTTACCGATGCCTTCCTGCTATTGTGACTGACCACCAAATGACACATCTTGTATAGAAATACAGCATATATCATTCCATATGCTAACAGTTTCTCCCTTTATGTTAACACTTTATATCTACTTTGGCTGTAGAAAGGTCACTCACCACATTGTTTGTGTGATATGGGGAGTGGTGGTGGTCTATGAGTACATGATACTGAACAAAAGACATTTCTTAAATGTGCATAAAGATTAACATGCCATGTCGTACACATACAGTATATGTGTGTATGTATGTCATTGTTTAACAAGGGCATCTGAAAAATGCATGACATATAAACGTGTAAATATAGATTGAGAAACGAGAGATGAATGGGAGGCCAACCACTTCTTATTTAAATTATTCATGGCAACAAGTTTGCATAGACTACATCACTAACTAACTGTACTACCTCCATTTGAAGCTGTTTCTAGCAAAGTGTTGCTGGACACACTATTGATGTAGCTGCAGACACACTATAGCAGGTGCTTTGGAGATTTGAACTCCAGACCCTTGTATCATACCTCTTTGCCATAGGCTTAGCTACATTCATCATTTATGAGGTTCTGATTTATGACTTGGTCACGGTTCAGGTCAGCATGTTGCTCCAACACCATTAGTGTAACACAGGGTCTTCATAATGTTAGTCGAAAGACCACACAGCAAGAGCTTAACACCCTCAATCAGTGTCCTGCTAGCTGAAGACAAAGCATATAAACCAATAAATAAAAGTCATTCATACAGTTAATGAGAATAAAAAACCCACCATGACTTATCTTATTTGATTATTCAATATATTTAATGTAACATTTCAAGGTGAAGCTGTTTAGTTTTCCAATGTACAACACCAAACTGATTACACCTTTTGCACTCCTAATAGATTGGAAATGTATGCATGAGGTCATGTCTACAGGCGTTGCTATTCCAGGCACAACCGATGCTTTGATTCCCTGTGGAGTGCTGCCTGCTTGTCCTCTATAAGATTCAAGCTGGAAAAAAACAAACAAACAAAATAAACCAATCCTGGATGAGACAAGCAATAACATAACTGTAATCGCACGAGTGGTGCAGAAATAAGAATACAGTAATTAGTGTGATCACCAGACATACACTGTGTGAGATGTTGTGGCAGGACTGAAGTCTGTATGTGTGTAAAGGAAACTGTGGGTGCCATTTCTGCCACTGGGGCCGTTCAGTCCAGGAAAATGTGTCCTGTTCTGCCACAGAAGAGAGACTCAGTCAGATGTTCACTATGCATACGGCATTGTCCGCTTGCCTGTTCGATAGGGCTGGCAGCGAAAGGTGACATCTGGTGACTAATGTGCTCCCATGTTCCCCCTCTTCTCTGGGCAGCAGATGCTCTGCACAAGCAGATAGCAGGGAGGGGGATGGGGGTGGGACAGAAAGATGGACAAAGTGTTTTTATATGTGCATGAGAGCCTGGAGTCAATTTTTATACAATACGTCTATTTTATTATTTAGGGAGAGAAATGCAGCACGTAATATACCGGTACTCTCAATGCTTACTTTATAGGACTGCTTTGATTATTTATCAATGCAACAAATAATACGTACAATGATTGAATAGTCATAATGTTAAAGTGAAAATTATGCATTTCTCAATGCTTAAAGTTTACCTTGATGATGCATGACAAAGCTAGTCCCATCTAACGTCACACCATCTTCTGTTATCCAGATTTCTACACTGCAGTTTAAGCTCACACAGTTATATAGTAATTATAAACACACAGCCTGTGGGATTACTGATGCCCCAGTTGTGCTATATAAACCCTACTAGGCCAAATGACTAAACAGATGTTAAATGAGCAGAACTGTAGCTATCGGAAATTATTACAATTAATATAATGATGATATGACATGGGTTTGGAAATGTGAGTGGGGTATCCTGTAGCTCAGCTGCTTTCTGGGGCTAAAAATCTGTGAAGAAGAATGTACAGTGATGAAATTCCTCTCAGGATTCTGAAAGCAGGTAAGAAATGTCTCACTGCCTATTACACTCTCACTTGTAAGTTTTATTAAATGTATTATTATTATTATTATTATTATTATTATTATTATTATTATTAATAATAATAATAATAATAATAATAATAATAATAATAATAATAATAAAACTTTTTTATGGAGCTTGGCTGAATTTCACACATTTCACAGATATTCACGCCAAGGTTCAATCCACCTACCAGCATGGTTTTGGGAAATGGAAGGAAACAATAAATTGGAGGAAACCCACATGGACAAAGTAATATGAGAAACTCCATTTAAACAGTTACACGTGATCTGATTTGAACCAGAGCTGTGAGGTGCCAAAGCTGCCTACTGTGCCACCATGGCACAGATTACCTATTATTTTGGTGAATTCAGATTTCTTATTGTCATTCAGAAATGTATTCAGATCTTGCATTCCAGACATATATACTCAATATATACTCATTTTCCATTAAACCGTATTATAAAATAAATAAGAAATTATAAAAACATATATTATACTTCCTCACTCTCTCACTCAATTGCCAAACCATTTAACCCTACTAAGGTCACAGGGAGGCTGGAACCTTTCTCTGTCAACACTGGGCGAAGGCAGGGGAACACCCTGAACAGCTTGCCAGACTATCACAGTCCAACACCCACTGACCACTCACAACTAGGCACAATGCGGAACAGCCTAATGTGCATGTCTTTGGACTGTTTGAGGAAGCCGGATTACCTGGAAGAAACTTACGCAGGCACAGGATAACCGGTAAACTCCACCACAGAAACAGCTGAACCTGGGACTTGAAACCAGGATCTTTATACTGTGAAGCAGACATATTAACCAATGTGACCCCCTTATTATACTTCCTAATATTATTATTGCTGCTGTTGTTGTTGTTAATGCATAAGAAAACTTTATTAATATTGTATGCACAGCATAGAACAAAATTATGCATCCATCAGTCAGTCAATCACCAGTTAGTCCATCAATCAAACCAACATTAGTAAAAAGAAAAACAAATACACACATAAGGCGTTCAGATATAACACATGAGAAATAAATACACACAGAGGTTATACAATGTTTGCAAGGTGTAGTGGTTAGCACGTACGCCTCACAGCAAGAAGGCCTGGGTTCGATTCCCAGCCTGGGCGTTTCTGTGTGGAGTTTGCATGTTCTCCCCGTGCTTGCATGGCATTCCTCCGGGTACTTCGGTTTCCTCTCACTGTCCAAAAACATGCACAATAGGCTAATGGGCTGTTCCAAATCTCCCTTAGGTGTGAGTGTGAATGGTTATGTAAGTGTCGACTCTGCGATGGCCTGGCAAGCTGTCCAGGGTGTACCCCGCCCTCACCCATAGTCGGCTGAGATGGGCACCAGTCTCCCCTAATTAGATTTAAGTGGTTCAGAAAATGAATGAATGAATGAGCAGATTATTCAGTGAAAGGTAAAATAAAGGGATACTTTATTGTACTTTTAGTGGTAAAATGAAGACAATGGCTTGTCACTGGGGAAGTACCTATTCATTTATACATTTTACATGTATATTTTAGTCCTTGCGTATACTCAAATATGTATTTTTGGCCCTCAAAAAGTGAATTCATCTCTACAAGGTCCAGTGATTAGCCCTATGTGAACTCCTACTGTAACCCTGTTTCTGACAGTGTAGTTACAAGTAAGTGGAAAGTAAGTCCCAGGCCAAGTGACAAGTCCAGAGAGTTTGAAAAGCATACACTACCGTCTTGTAGTAGCAAAAGCCTGGCTACCCTTAAGCTCAGCGCACACTTTACTCTTTTTCACCCATGCAGCTTGTGCTTAACCTCTACTTGGTCCCTTTACACAACTGCAAGAAAACTCTTTCCCTACTGTCTCGCCCATGAATGGCTCTGCAAACTCAACTCCAAGTGACAATCGAGCAGAGGGACCTCTGCTCTTCTGCATGGCCTTGTTCTTGTTGTGTTTCAGCTGCCGTGTGTCCACACAGCAAGACAGTTACATCAACACCTCACACTATGCCATGTTGTGTCTCACTGGCTGTGTGATGCTAAGCTGCACTATTGTGAGACAGCCTCCAGCCCCGAACCACACAAAGTGATTACAGAGGACACAAGCTAAAAAGAAACATACTACAATTACTGTATAATGTAATACTATCTTGGGAACCGTTATGATTCTTTGACAGCATTAGCGGGCAAAACAAGCATGTGTTTCTTTAATCCCAAACTGCTTTTATATTAATGAGACTGGTTGAGCATTCTGTAGAGGAGGGAGTCATAAAAAGCCTATTTAAAAGGACGACAGTGTGCTATTTTTCACCTGAAAACCCCCCATCCTCCTGGAGACAGGGAAAATCTGCAGTGTGAATATGAATTGGCAGGTTGCTCCCTCTGAGGCCCCCCTCTACCAGTCAGTGCAATGGATGGCAAAATGCACTGCATATTCTCCTCGTACAAAGCAGATTCCATCTGTAGCCCAATCAGCCAAAGAAATGACATATTTATCAGAGTGCCATGGTCTCACAGGCACCAGAGGCTCAGTGGCAGCTGACTGGGAGGTCTTAGAGAGTTAACTGAGACTGTCCTTCCTCTCCCTGCACACTGCTGCACATCCCCGAGGGCTCTGAATTAGAACATGAAATTGCTTCATACAGAAAACCTTTGATGACATTTATTCAGGCAGGCCTAATGATATAAATGAATAATCAGGATGATACATTTTTACTTTTAACATTTTATTTTTCATGTATTATTACAGTATCGTAATGTGTGTCTGTGAACATCAGTGAGTAAAAGCACTGTAATAATAACTGGATCGTTTTGCACACATTCATCTACAATTCTAATTAAAACAATGATGCAAGTAAAATTGAGCACTGGTTGGAAAGCTGTTCAGGATGCCTTAATATTGCTCAGATTAATGATTCTCTAGCTGTCATCAGTGCCAGGAGAGAAAGCTGCATGCTATCAGCGGGCCTGCTCTAGCATTGAGTTTCAAAGAAGGGCCTAAGGGGAAAGCTTCTAATATTGTCTCAGATTCCATGTTTTTCATGAAACTACTGATGCGTGTGAGTCAGGAAAGAGAAGAGAAAAAAATCTGATGTATTTGGAACCACAGTTAGACCACAACTAAATGATTCCACCTGAAATCACATTGTTGTGAAGCTCATATTAAAAAGTAGATTTCAGATGCTTCGTTGATTCTTTATATTTTGAAAGTAATATATCGTTTTGAAATTAAAATATTAGAAATATGCAAAATTTGTTGGGGTATTTGTTATGAGTAAATGATTTATATCAATCTTCTATTTCAACATTTGAGTACCATTTAGGGGCTGGTCCATGTTTTTCTTCTATCTCACTAATGCAAACACACAGGCAGTATTATGTAAGCTGGGTGAGCAGTGCACAAAAGGCAGACATGCAAACAGCTGTGGTGTCAGTGAAGGATGAAGTGCCAGGGGTATGTGCATGTGATGCTCAAAACCTTACCAAAGAGAAGCTGTACTATTACACAGACTAACGAACAGAAACAGAGAGAACACAAGATAAACATGTCCAAACTTACTGGAAATAATATTTCTGGAGCATTAGAACTAGTTTTACATTCAGATAAAATGATCACTTTTATGTTACTACTACAAAGAATGTACTGGTTTCCTCAGGCCATTTGTGTACGTTCTTCCTATGCTTGCTTGGTGTCTTGCACATACTTTGGTTTCCTCCCACAGTCGAAGGACCTCCACATTAGGCTAATTGGCTATTCTAAATGACCTGTGGGTGTGAGTGTGTATGGGTGTGTGTTTGTTGCCCCGCGATTGTGTGGCAAGCAGTTCATGGTCTACCTCACCTTCGTCTAGACTCTAGAGTCAGCTGAGACAGACTCCAGTTTACCTGCGACCCTAGTCGAATTAATAAATGATTATGAATTATTACTGCAATAATTATTGACCGAGTATTTAAAGAAGCATTATATGTTCACAAAGCAAAAATACTCTATTATAATGTCTGCAGTGCAGTTTAGACGTCTACCAGGCTGCTAAAAGAACTTGTTACGGTTTGGTGGACAAGGGAATGAAGCAATTAATTATAGACATTTTTAAATTATGTTATTCAGACTGTTGTTGAAAGCAATTTGCAAAATTAACATTTTTATTTTCTGTTTCTCTGCAGTATAATATGCATATGCAGTGAGTTTTCAAATTGTCACATTAAGTAAAAAATATTCCCTAGAGCTGAGTTCTCCTAATACTAGGATATTTGCTTCAAAACACTCACTTATTCATTCTCACTCACTCATTTGCTGAACTGCTTATTCCTACTATGCTTGTGGAGAGGTTGGAGCCTCTCAGAGTGAACAGTGGGTAAAGATGGGATACACTATGAACAGCTTGCCAGACCATTGCAGGGCAAAAAAAACCCCAATCCACTCATCCACACACAGGGGTAATTCTGAACAGCCAAATATCATGTTGTGCTTGTCTTTGAACTATAGGAGGAAACCGGAGTACCCAGAGAAAACCCACACAAGCATTGGGTGAACATACAAACTCCACACAGAAACGCCCAAGCCCAAGACTCGAGCCGAGAAGCTTTTTGCTGTGAGGTGGACATGCTAACCACTACGCCATAATGCCACCCGCACTCACTTATTTCCTGACCAAACTCATTATATTATACACAGTAAATAGTAATATAAAGTGTTTTCCTTTCACTTAAACTAAATCCATTTGTTTACTATAGGAATAATATTGTTGAAAAGGCCAGTTTTATATCTTTCAGAAATCAATCTCCTGAAGTGATCCCACAGGAACACAGACAATGACTGTCACCATATTAGCCATCATATTACACCAGGCAGGCACGACTCGGAAGAAATGCTTCAGATCTCTATTAGCTGGGTAAAATCTTCTCCTGTGTGTAATTGCAATGTTCCACTTCAAAGAGTCCGACAGGAGAGCTGGTGTAGGGGTGAGATATCCTTAAAATACCAATTAAAGGAGCTGAGGGAAATATGACCCTCACTTCGCTAGGTCATGTCTTCATTCCTAAAAGGGAGTGTATTGAAAATCTCATCCTTACCTTTCAGCCATGGTTCAGAGCTTTTATATCAACATCACTACTTCTCGTATTAATTTCCTTTTGCTTCAGGCATTACGAAGTCATAACATGATTTATTTTTTAGACATCTTGTCCTGTATTCACATTTATATGAGAATCTTGAGCCATATTTATTTAATATGATCAATTTTGGGCTTGTAATCTGTCCATAAGTCACTTTGGCCAATGTATAAACATAATAATACCATGCTATCAGTACCTCTATTTTTATAAAGTTAATATATATTGATATGTGTATCTATCTGTTATGGGGGGGTGCGGAATAGCACAAGGGTAAAAAGGATCCACTCGCAGACCAGACTTAGGGGAAGCACACAGTTTAACGGGTACCTACTCCAAAACCGAAGCCAAAAATCTTAGTCAAGAAGGAAAAAGAAAAGCATAAGTGTCCAAAGAATCAATTCAACAATGATACAATAAAATTCAGGCAAGAAAACTTTGGCAAGATACTCTCATAAAATACCTACTGTTGGGAAATGCAAGGTCGAAATAGACAACTAAGGTAGATGACGAGACACAGGTGAGCATGATAATGACTGTGTGGAAGGCCAAAGGGGACAAACAAAACCACATGGCAAAGTAACAAAAAAGAGAAGAAACATGACAAGGTCCCAATCAAAAACATGACAGAAAATAAAACCTACTGAACAGAAATCCTAGCACTACACCCACCCCCCCTTAAGGACGCCTCCTGGTGTCCTTACTGGGTACATTTTAAGAAGGTCTCGGTTGAGGTCCTCCAAAAGCATGTAAAACATACGGCCGTCAAAGCCATGAAAGACATGCGGAGGGGGCTTGGGAAGGGGCGGAGGGCTTGGAGAAGCTCCTCTGCTGTGTTAAAGTCCACATAACCAAACTTCTCGGACACCACCAAGACAAACATCCTGCGTCACAAGTCCCTCTTTCTGGAAAAATTTGCTGATGCCTTTGACTTCTTCAAAACTTTTAACATGGCTCAGGTTGCTACTGAACAGAAATTTTAACTCTATCTATCTATCTATCTATCTATCTATCTATCTATCTATCTATCTATCTATCTATCTATCTATCTATCTATC
>JAQNCB010000028.1:28766337-28785913 GCA_030068295.1 Euristhmus nudiceps | reverse complement strand
GAGGAACCAAAGAGAAGGTACATGGATGCACTGAGAGAGGACATGAAGTTAGCTGGTGTGAGACAAGAGGATGTGGAGGACAGGGATGGATGGAAACGGATGATTCGCTGTGGCGACCCCTGATGGGAGGAGCCAAAAGAAAAGTAGTAGATAATAATCATAATAATAAATATCAATTAAAGCATTTTTAGACACATAGTAGCTCATAGTGACTTTATTCTGGTTGTTCCAGGCACAAAATTGCAGAATTTCATTGTTCATGCAACAGTGACAATAACGATCTCTTATCTTAAATTTCAAATAAGGTAAAATAATAACGCACAAATAAATAAAAATTTAGGGCGGCATATGATGGTTAGCATGTCTGCCACACAGCAAGAAGGTCCTGGGTTTGTGTCCCAGGCTTGGCCTCAGGCTTTTATGTATGGAGTTTGCATGTTCTTCCCTTGCATGAGCAGGTGTCTTCTGGGTACTCAGGTTTCCTTTCACAGTCCAAAAAGACGTGCACATGAGACTAATTGCCTGCTCCATATTGACCCTTGATGTGTGTGTAAGTGTTTGTGTGTTTGTAGGCTCTGTAATAATTTGTTGAGTTTTTTAGGGTGTTCCCCTCTTTTTCCCAGAGTTGGCTGAGATAGGCTCCAGCATCCACCTAACTGTATAGTTAATGATACTGCACAGTTTGTTCTTATAAGTTTCAGATTAAACACCAATTAGAATTGTTTGTAATAATTATTATTCTTACCTTAAATAAAACATGGCTTCACTTTTCATTTGCACTTTGATTAGATTAGATACGATTCTAATTTATTGTTATTATGTATAAATACAGAGTAACAAAATGTAGTTTAGCATCCAATTAGAAGTGCAGAGAGCAGGAAGTGCAATATATACAGAAAGTGCAGTATGTACAGAAGCAGTGTGTATTTATAAGCACAGTGTAAAGTGGGAACAAGTCATGTACAGATTATGTATAAATAAGTTATGTATTATGTATAAATGGTTCTGTAAATTCTTTGTATTTATACTTTAAAATGTTTAGGTCCAGCTCCTGAGTGGCGAATGTGTGGTGCGTGACTATTTAACCTGGAGATTATCGGTTTGATTCCAGGTTGATGCCGCAGCCATCCGCAACGGAGGGATGGCATATGTTCACTTCCCTGTCACTCATAGCGATCATTAGCCAACCGTGTGCATCTCTGAGCTCAATCGTACGAGGGGGCGGATGGCGCTTTCCCTCCGAGTGTGTTAAATCGCCACAAATATGCTTGCGCAACAGTTCGAAAAGAGGTGGTTGGCAGAATCACATGATGTCATAGAGGGGGCGTGTGCATACTTACACCTCCCTGGTTGGTGGTGGTCATTTGATAGGGAGGCAACACTTTGGAATTGGTGACGACTGAAATTAGATTATTGTATTATTATATTGTCCCCCCCAGTGCCCCTAACTGGGTTACCAAATGTAGGCCATGTCTCTCCCTGTCTATGGTGTGAGGGATGTAAAAGAACAATTGCTGATGTTCGGTAAGAGTAGGCTGCAAAGCCGTCAGCGTGTTTCTGCCCTGCGATGGCCTGGCGAGCTGTCCAGGGTGTACTCTGCCCTCACCCGGAGTTAGCTGAGATGGGCACCAGCCTTCCCTGCGACCCTAACTAGGAATAAGCAGTTTGGAAAATGAATGAATGAATGAATGGTTGTTGCTGGAGAGAGGTGTCCTGATCTCTACAGTATTGATGTTAAAAACAGGGAAAGTTAGTAATCTAAATGGCCAAGTGGGGATTTTCCGGGTATTAACTACCTTATCTAATACTCAAAACCTACAGATCTTTGGATAAATATCATTATTACCACTCTGGCCACATTCAATAGGTTCCATATGTGGAGATGTTATATAATTTTACTTTATTTATATTATATATCATCAGCCTGTTTGAAGAATGTTGACCAAACCTCACAAGACAAAAAGCTTCTAAAAGCACTCACTGTAGATGTGAGGTGAGGTAGGTTGAATTGAATTTCATTATTACAAATGTTAACCGTGCATGCAGACTGCCCTGACTGACTCTCTATCACGTCAGCATTCATATTGGAAAATACACATAAAAAGAGCGCACTCACCTTATGGGATGTATGACTCACTAGTACAGTTTAATTTCTTGGAAAACTACCATTGATAGTTCTCCAGGTTTCGTTATGGATACGGTGGTGAAATTTAAGGCTCATTCATGGCTGTCTATTTCAGAATCCTTTGCCAGTTTAAATTTCTGTTGCTATCCATAAAAACAGATGGTTGAAGGTTTAATAAAACACTTTCTGCACTCTGGGACACAACACCTATCCAGTATTTGTTAATCACATAAAATGGCAAAGAATATCGTTCGGTAATTCATTTGAAAACTGAATATAGAGGAATAGAGACATAGTTTTGTTTTGCCAGCCCAAAGAATCTGGTCTGCTGGATCAGAAGACTTCAATTAGTCTATACTGAAGAACCTTTTGGTTATTCTTAATATTTCTATTTCAAAACTGTGATCGCTTGAAAAATAATTCTTTAACACATTTGGAATAAATATAAGGAAATGAAAGCTGAAATTCTGGACTATCATCTCATATTCATCTTTTAAGCTTAAACCCATTTATTTTTTTCAAATGGAACGATATGTATTTTTAAAAGCAGTCTCTCTGAATATCAGCACTGAGACTAGTACAGAGTACTTAAACTTTATCGAGGAACACTTCATTAGGAACACCTGAACATCAACACGTCCAGGCAATTATGTAATTAGCCATTCATGCAGAAAATCATGTAAGATACTTCAGATCATGTTCATATCAAACATCCGCATTTTCACCATGGTGTGATTGCTTTGGAAAGTATGTTAATACTATTTTAACGTACCAGTTTTTTCCAGACTATAAGTCGCACTTTTTTTTCATAGTTTGGCCAGGGGGTGACTTATACTCAAGAGCGACATATATGTGAAATGATTAACACATTATTGTATAAAAGATTAAAAAATTAAAAAATAACTGGCAACCACATTTCACATGTTGATTGTTTTCACACTGACAACCGCAAGAGGACGCTCTTGGATTGTGAATTCAGTGTAATTTTGCTGAGATGCTTTGTCAAGACTCTTACAGCACCGGAAATTAAGTCAAAAGAGACCATTATTGTGCAAAGTCTTAACAGGAAGCCTTTTAATTCTTGTTGAGATCGGTTACTTGACAGAAAAAAGTTTTGTTGTTTTGGTCAAGGCTGACCCATGTTTCCAATGATCCGGAAAGACAGCGCATTTATTGTGAGCATTTTAAATAGGAGTAACACAAGAGGACATCGCAGCGACTCTTGCTCTACCATTGCTATCTAAGACAGGTAAATAACAGAGGCTGCGGGTCAAAGGTAAATGACTCCTCACGCAAGATATAGGGCAAATAATATACCGTAGATTGAAATGAAGAGTCTATTTTAACATGTTTGAGCCAACAGACTAATGTTTCAGTGGAACTATATGTTCCTGTGTGTAAAGGTGAGCCTGCACGTTTTGTTGCCTCCCACTTGGTGTTACGCGCAGAGAAGGCAGAGATGGTATATGCACTGTGATCGTCTCACAAACCAACATTTTCATTACGCCTTGTCTCGTCATGTTTTAGTCGCCAAAGATCCATTTTTAGTGCGCCGTCGTCACGTTGTTGTCATTCAAAAAAGGTGCGTTAACGAAATCAGTTGAACAACACTGCCCCCAAAATGCGACTTATACTCCAGTGCAACTTATATGTTTTTTCTTCCTTTATGATGCATTTTTTTGGCTGATTCGACTTGTACTCCAGAGCGACGTATAGTCCGGAAAATACGGTAATAAATAAAACCACTCCAGGAGCAAAACATTAAAGTATTGGGGTAAAATCAGTCTGAAGAAATTGATCTTCACTGATGTAGTGTAGACTAAAAATGCAAGAGTCTTTCATTAAGCAATAGTACATAGCAATGATCAGTATATGTAGTGATACTTGCCTTCAGATGTGAGGGCTTCTGGGTTACAGTGACAGAAGCGTTTTGAAAAGTGCACCAGGACTCGCTCTCGCTCCTGCGTCTCTCCCATCAAAGGAAACGCCTTGAGGAAGTTCCTGTAGCATGAGGTGGAACATCGAGAGAGTTGAAGGAATTGACTTTTCTTTCTTTTTTTGGAAAGACTAGACAGGTAAAACCTACTGGATATTCATCAAGGTTGTTTAAATTATGTTCATGTTACACATATTCATACATTTACAGACTTTTACATCTATTCACACACACACACACACACACACACACACACACACACACACACACACCTAGAAACCATGTATCTTATGTTTTGTGAGATGGAAGAAAACCAGAGGACCTAGAGGGAACATTAATTCAGTGATTAAGATCAGACACATTAGCTGTTATTGTTTAACATTTATATTTGATTATATTATATTTAATGGACTCATGTGGCTTTCTCACAGAATAATGCAATTCTCTGCTGATTAGACAGATTTTTATGCTATAGTATCATCATGTCATTTGTGTACTAACAGTGAGCCATGTTTTCGCAGTTTAAATGCTGCAACAGAGATAGGGTTTCCTATAAGGAGATCTGGTATATGTTGTTCATCATCATCATCTGATCCAGATGTGGGCGACTGGATATTGTCCATGGTTTCTGCCTCTCCTCTTTCACAGTGCAGATTAATAGCTGTAGAACAATGCAGATTTGCCACTCGTTATTCACAGGCACATATTAATGCCAATAGAAAGTACCTGAGCAGCTCTTTGGGATTTGTATCCCAAATTTGACTGCATCCGTCAGCAAAAGGAGCTGACTGTGGTCTAATTTGGGTTATAAGGGGTAAAATAAAGAGTTCAAAATGAAAGACTTGCATCATAAGCCTCAGGGCTGAGTTTGGCAGCAACTTCACAGGCACTAGTACAGCAAAAGCTGAAATGCCATATTTTTCTCTCCCTGCCTCTCTCCATTTCTGCACCAGAGGCAACACCTAGCACTTAAACTGGCATCCAAACAAATTACTATAGTGAGTTTTTTCAATTTTATTTAACGCACATGATATGGCTATCAACAGATACAAGCAATAGTGTTTTACATTAAATCAGCCCCTAGTCTAGCTAAAATTTAATTTACAGGCATATTTCTTTATTTCTGTTACTGTTATGGGTGGCAAGGTGGGATAGTGTTTAGCATGTCCACTTTGCAGCAAGAAGGCCTCAGGTTCGATTTCCTGGATTTGGCATTTCTGTGTGGAGTTTGCTTGTTTTCCCCATGCTTGTGTGAGTTTCCTCCGGGTAAACTCCGGTTTCCTCCCACAGTCTCACATTTGGCTAATTGGCTGTTCCAAATTGACCCTAGATGTGAGTATGAATAGTAGTGTGATCTGTTGAGCTGTTCAAGGTGTGCCCTGACTTCTCCCAGTGTTCGATAGGATGGGTACCAGTCTCTCTGCAACCATAGTGGGATTAAGTGGTTCGCTAAATGACGACGATGAGGATGACGATGCTTATGTAGCACTAAATAAAAAAAATCAGAAATTATAATATTATCTATTTACTACTATGTTAATTAAATACTGCTCCATGCTTGCATAGCTGATGACAGCACAACAAATACTGTAATAAAAGCTCCTACCTGCTATTTACTGTTTGACTCCAAGGAAGTTATTATGAATTGAGGGGGGAAAACCTAAATAAAGAATGATGGGGCAGTGCTGGATTTTTATACACGGACATCAATATTTTAACGGTAATGGAAAGCAGAGGGAAAGAGTGAGAGCGAGACACATCACCCTCATAACCCAGAAGCCAAGTAAGAGGCCGGAGTGTTCCAGTGTAATCTGAAACAACTGGAGCTTTTTTAATAGCTAATAATCAAAGCAGATGTTCATCTGTAATCAAGCCAAAAAGACATTGTGCTGTAAGACATTCGATTGGAAAGGTGCTCTTTATACATTTTTTTGTAGCAGACAGTAAGGTAGCGTCAGCACCAAAATCCGAGACTGAACAGACTGCAGACAGTGCCCCTCTAGGACCAGTGTAAAACATCCAAAAGCCGGGAAGACCTGTGGGGTCTACTGGAAATCAGTGTGAGTTACAGAAATGATTCTGGGTCTCCATGTTCTCACATGGTGTGCTTTAAAGCCTCAAAGTTGAAGCTTATTTCTTCAGGAATTCCTTTTAATGCATGTTATTAACTACCATTAATGATTTATTCACTACACAGGGAAAGTTTGTAGATGAATAAGAAAGGAATGTATCTGTAAATGCTGAATGGAGCTTAATCAGGTATTTAATCCCTATTCAATAAATACTTTAATCAATAGGCATTTTACTAAAGTTGTGTGTAACTGTGTTTGTATGCCAATAAAATGCATGCTAAATTTACAAAGGTGTTTGTAATTTTCAAACAAACAAAAAACCAAACAAACAAATGAATAAATACATAAATAAATAAGGAAGGTGTGTAATTACTAAATTTTTCAGTACAAAGCAGTCCCTTCACTGTGTCTCTAACTACTTCTGTTTCATTATATTTTAATGGTGCCCACTCACCAGTAAATATCCTACATGATTTATCTTCCATAATTACCGGTAGTTCATTTTGGCTGCGTACAATCTTTTCCAGAAAAACATCCCAGCTCACAGGATCAGTACCTGTTTTACATCTTGATTTGTTTCTGTGTCTGTTTACAATAACAAGACAGCATGATCAGAGAGCATGATAACTTGGCAGTTGAACACGAATTCGTAGAAAGAAGAAAAGTCTGAGATTAAATCTACTGCACTCTCACTGACCTCAAGATGGCATTATTTACTAATAACACTGTGCCCAGTGCAAGGCTCAGTGACACATATATACAGGAGTAAGCAAATTGTTTCAGAAAGACATTGTGTCCAATTCTGTTTTATTTCCAAGAGATAACACTGTATTTCATGTTTATTTATGTCTAGGAAGTAAGTAAGCATTTCAGCCACATCCAAGCTGCACACCTTTTCATAGCATGCAACCTTACAATGTGAAGGATTGAAGCAATGGGGTCGCAACTCCACACATGGCTGTAAAAGAAATCGTCTGGGAAGTGAATGAGCAAATTGTATTTATTTTAATTTATGGATTAAATTCTGAAATATTTTTTAAGATTCTTAATATGATATATATAGTACAATATAATAGATAATATATAATAGTTTCACAAAATTCCTCCCGAGATTTATATATGCAACTGAATGAACAATTTAATCCGTATTAAAAATGCAATAAGATAAATGCAAATTTTATGATTTAATTTACTGATTCACATTACAAAGTCTTTTTACAGTAATTTGTAAAAATAGTAATAATAATAACAATAATAATAAGAAGAAGAATAATACATTTTTTAAAATCCTGTGGAAATTGTTAATTTTTAAAATGTATTTGTATGAGCATCATTTTCCTATTTTAATAAGTATTTTACCCTTTTAATACACTGCCTATAAATAAGGATGTATGCATTTTGTATAATTTGGTAGAATTGTCCAACAGTCTCTATTTGTTTTTTTTTCCTTCTTTTCCTTCAGTTGCAAGATGTTAAAGGGTTTTCTTCCATGTGCTCCACCTCTCAAATCCCCCACAACATGTCAATATGGTTCAAATTTAGGCCTTGTCTTGGCCTTTTTTTTTTTTTTTTTGAGTCGTTTCTTTCTAGTAGATTTTCGAGTGTACTTAGGATCATTAACTTGTTGAAAGGCTCACCTCCTTTTCAACTTTCAGACAGATGGACTCACATTATCTTCAAGTACTCTTTGTATGATGCAGTATTCATACTTAAATCAATGACTACAAGCTGTCCAGTCAACTCCAAACCATAACATTTCCTTCACCATTCTTCACAGTTCATATGCGTTTCTCCTCCTGTACACATGTGCACCATGATGAAAATTTTAGGTTCTTGGAGACTTCTATTTGCATTAAAAGTTCTGCTCTTGGGTTAAATTTATCAAGGTGGCCAGTCCTGGACAAATTGACAGTCATTAGAATTTTACACCGCTTGTAGGTATTACCTTTTGCGGGAGCCACGCGGAAGATACAGTGACATAACGATTTTTGTTCCGCAGGAAATTGTGTTTATCTGTCCACGAGTGCATGCTGGGTCCTAGTAAGCTATTCAGTTTATCAAGCCAATGGTTAGCTGAAACATATGTTTGAATAATTAGAAGTTCAACTTCATCTTCAAATTAGACTGAGCATGTAGCATCTGAAGACTAGGAAGAAGTGAGTTTTTGAATTCAAATTTTCCCATTCATGATGTAGCATCATGACAGTAGTAATGTTGTTTGTAGTATTAGTATAAACACCTAATTCAGTTAACGTAACATGCTCTAACATGAGGCTCTATTCTGAACCACTTAATCCTAATTAGGGTCGCGGGGAGGCTGGCGCCCATCTCGGCTAACTCTGGGCGAGGGCAGCGTACACCCTGGATAGCTCACCATACCATCGCAGGGCAGAAACACTATGCAGCCTATTCTTGGGCCCTATTATACAACCTTCATTCATACATGAATTGAATCACTTAATCCAAATTAGGGTCACGGGGAGACTGGCACCAATCTCAGCCGACACTGGGCGAGGGCGGAGTACACCCTGGACAGCTCACCAGGTTATTGCAGAAGCACACTGACAGCTAAACAGGCTGAAATGAACAAAGGAGACTGGAGCACACTGATAAGTTAACAGCCTTTATGGTGCAAACATAAAGAGACTAACGTTTCAACACTATTGTGTCGTCATCAGAGTCAAAACAGGACAAAGACACAGGCAAACAACATGTAGAAAATCTGAAACAAGTGTCCAATTCTCATTGGTCCTACAGGATTTTAAATCTATTGGTAAATGATCCAAGAAAGGGAGTTGCCAAAGACAATGTCCAAGGACATTGCTCTTGACGAAAGTCAACAAAGAGAGTTTTACATGCCTCTCACCACAGACAATGACAGACATGGTTGGCCTTTGATAACCCATTTAGCTGCACTGTGGAGACAGCAGTGACAAACCGGTGGCAGTGGGGCTTAAACTCCCGCCCTTGGGACCAGCCTAACTACCCCCGGACCACCACTGCCCCGATTATACAACAATAATTTATGTTATTTAAACTAATGAACTGTTACAAATTTTGCATAGTTTTCCCACTAAAACTAAAATTTGATGATCGGATGTGACATTGTATAAGCCAGTTGGGGCCCGTGTCAAAGGTCAGTGAACACATGTTCTTGCTCTACAAGTCATTTCCCTTACAGTGGAGCTATTTTTTTTAAATAATTTTTAAACTATTCCAAATTCATAGGCATCCACAACCTTTTTCTTTAAAGCCTTAGAGAGCTCTTTAGATCTTGGCATGATGAGACCCAACACTTTAACACCAAAGAGATCTCCAGACAGTAGATGTCAGGTTTAAATAAGACAGGTTCCATCTGCATGAGGTTTTAATCAATGGCATGTAATTTAGAACACCTGATTCTACACCTGATTCGAATTTTATGGACTTGGATAAATGTAATGGTGTACATACAATATGTATTTTAGTATGTGATTGGTCTTTTTTTATTAGTAGTATTATGAACTTGACAATGGGCAGTGGTGGACCGGTAGTAAGATGCTGGATTTCTGATCCCAAGGTTGGAGGTTGAAGCCCCACTTTCAATGGGTTGTCACTGCTGTCCCCCCAGCGCTACTAACTGGGTTATCAAAGGCCGGCCATGTCTCACACTATCTGTAGTGAGAGGCATGTAAAAGAACCACTACTGACTTTCATCAAGAGTAGGCTGACGTTACCGTGTTTCTGCCCAGCGATGGCCTAGCGAGCTGTCCAGGGTGTACTCTGCCCTCATGCAGAGTTGGCTGAGATGGGAGCCAGCATCCCTGCGACACTAATTAGGATTAAGCGGCCAAGAAAATGAGTGAAAGAACACTTTTTTACATATCGTTTGTTTTAGTATATTAGCTTTATCTGTAGGCACCAAATTCACACAGGGTTAAATATTTCTTTGCTCAAATATGTTCGAATTTCCATGTAATGTACTTATTTTTACTTAAAACTGTTTGTCTAAATCAGCACAAAGCTGATTTCAATTATCACAATTTGTTTTGAAGTGGATTATCATGAATACCTAATTTCTTGTATAAATGCTGCCATTAACAAGTTTTACCTCCAACATACTTCTTTTACCTGATCAAGATCTTAAGGGAATAATTAGATGGTCAGGTGAGCATTATGGTTGGAGTTAAATTCTCCAGGTTAGTACCTATCTAGGAACAGCGTTGGAGACCCCTGCCAAGAACCAATGCCTTAAAGTTTTTTTCATTCAGACTAATAACAAAAAGAGATGATTATAAAATACAACAAGTGGCATAGAGGGGCAGTGGTGGCCTGGTGGTAGGGTGCAGGCTTACTGATCCGAAGATTGGTGGTTCAAGTCCATTCTCACCAAGTTGTCACTGATGTCCTCCAGTGCAGGTAACTGGGTTATCAAAGGCCAGCCATGTCTCTATCTGTAGTGAGAGGCATGGAAAAAAAACAACAACAAAAGAGTAGGACATTGGCTTGGTGTCAACATGTTTCTGTCCTGCAATGGCCTGGTGAGCTGTCCAAGGTATACTCTGCTCTCGCCCGCTTAGGATTAAGGGGTACAGAAAATGAATGAATTAGCAGGTGGGATCGTAGTTAGCAATGTTGCCTCATAACTAGAAGGTTCTGCGTTTGAATCTCAGTCAGGTGGTTCTGTGTGGAGTTTACATGTGGTCCCTGGGCTTGTGTGGGTTTTCTCTGGGTACTTTGGTTCCCTCCCATAGTCCAAATACATGTACATTGTGTCAACTGGCTACTCTAAATTATCCATGGCTGTCATGAGTGTAAATGGTTGGTGTTTGTGTAAGCCGTGCAATAAAACTGGTGCCTGAAGTCAGTTGGAATTGGCTCCAGCTTCCCCATGACACTAATGACCATGTAGATGATTAATTAATATAACAAAAGATTCATAGTGCTGTGCTTTTTTTAGGTTTTGAAATATAAATTTTCTCTTGACTTATCTCCTCTAAACACTCAGCTATAACATTAAATGCACCTACTTTTGATATATCGTGTAGCTCCTCCTTGTACTCCCACACAGCTCAGACCCATAAAGGCATAGGCTCCACAAGACCTCTGGAAGTCTATCTGAAGAAGATATCTGGCATTAAGACATTAGTAGCTGATCCTTTAAGTGCTGTAAATTGCAAGTTGGGGGCTCCTTGGTTCTAAATTGTTTGTCCAGCCCATCCCACACATGTTTGATCAAGTTGATATATGGGGAATGTGGAGGTCAAATCAACACTTTGAACTACTGCATTTTTCATGTTTCCCAAAACATTCCTAAACAATTTTTACTATATGATAGACTGCATTGTTCTTCTGAACCCATTTGAAAATACTTTTGATGTGAAGGTGTGTACATAGTTGGCAACAGTGTTAAGTAGGTGCTATTATTCAAAGAACATCCACATGATTGCCAGAACCCAAGGTTTCCCAGCAGAATATTCAAAGCAACCGGCCTTCTTATTCTCATTTATATTCATTTATATTTATTTATATTCTCTTTTTGCCATCTCCTTCAAAGGTAAACATTACACATGCACCTCACCAGCCATCCCACATTAAAAATAGACCACAGTGGGCCAGAAACCCCCACCATAATATATAATTTCATAATATTCCAATATAGAACAATCATAGCAAGTCTGAAAGCCCCAGATTTAGCGCACTGCGAGTAAATGTCTGGAAACCTAATATACAGTTTTGCCTCCATGACCTTCAAAAGTAGGTCAAGGTCAGTCACACACAAATTCATCATAGCACTCATAGCAGTGAACAAGCATACCAAGTTTGAAAGCCCCAGATTCAGTATGTGGCAAGTAAATGTCCGGAAACAAAAGTATTACGGACAGAAGGAGGACGGAGGAACAGAACCCATTCCTACAGCTCTCGATGAGTGGGAGCGAATAAGGTAATTCTTCAGACCTAGCCACCTTCTTCTGTTGCAGAAGATATAATTCTGATGCTCACATATTTTTGCAGGTACATTTGTCAGTGGACAGGGGTTAGAATGTGCATTCTGACTGGTGTAAGGTGATACAGCCCCATACACAGCAAGCTGTGACTCCTTTCTATAATAGCCAGCATTATCTTTTTATAGTAGCTCTTTTGTGAAATTAGACTAGACAGGCCAGGCCTTGCACCCTATGCACATCTGTGAAGCTTGGGCAATAAAGACCCTGTCATCAATTCACTGTTGTCCTTCCGTGGACCACTTTTGGTAGATACCAATCACTGCATACAGTGGAACACCTCACAAGACCGCCCATTTTAAAAATTCCATTACAATTTGACTTTTGTAAAAAGCGGTCAGATCATTGTACTCACCAAGTTTTCCTGCTTTCCAAAACAACACATTTTAAGAACTGTCTCTTCATTTTCTACCTACCGTATTCCACACCTTGACAGGACATTGTGATCAGATAATAAATGTTATTCACTTCACCAGTCACTGGTTTCAGTGCTAGGGCTGATCAGTGTAGATAGCAATAGCTGATTAATGTGTCACTGCCTTTCTTGAGGCCACCATGTTTCCATTTTCAGGGACTCAGAATGTGAAGATTAAGTCTTATTAATCTTCATGTCATACTGACCTGATGTATTTTTTATGGCTGAACAGTGAGGACTGCACCAGACCTCAGGAATTCATGAACTCCTTAGCTTGATGTATCTAAACTGAACTGTGTTTTTGTAACTCTTTTCCATAACAGGAAGGAACACTCCATAATTCAGTCATAATAAAGCTTGAGTTATTCCTAAACATCAATTTTTGCATTCGGTGTTCTGTTTTTACAAACTTTTTCAAAGATGTATATTTTCTCTCAGTTTTCTTTGACAGTTCCAACCACTCGGGTAGTAAAATATATTTGCTAACTGGTCTGAGACTCAGGGGTGTTTTGTTGTTAGGGAAACCAGCTAGAGAGTTTAAGAAAGCAGCAGTTTACTTTTAGCCTGGTGTCCTTTCCTATACTGCAGAAGAGTGTGTAATGGATCAGAAGTGAACCCAGGAGACCCGTGTCTGAATCAAACCGTTCAATACGTGCCAGCACAGGTTTCTCTGTCTCCAAGAAACACAGCACTGAGTCGGAGAAATACACCTGATTTAAGGCACTAGCCTAAAATATACTGTACCTACATTTCCATAAAGAATGTTCAGTGCCTGCGAGTTCCTTTGTATTGGATTTCCTTTAAATCAGGTCATGAGAAAAGCTACAGGGATTAACTAAGTTCTTAGTTGTTTTTTAATGTGTAAAGAATGTACATTTGTGTGTAGTGCTTGTCTGTTTGATTCAGTATGTTTGTTTATAAGGGGTTAATGCGCTAACATGGTTTTGTCTTCCTGTAGCAGACCTTTCTTATTCCTCACTGTCCTGTTAAGGTTGACTGCCAATTAGTCTCAGCCTGCTTCCCTTTTAAGCATGCAAAAATAAAGGAGTTACAAATGACAAAGTGCAAGTGTACACAGCAGTGCGTCTGCCCTCTTTAGGACTAATTTAAGACCCTGCTGAATTTGATTAGTGCACTGTGGATTTATAGCACCTGGGATTTTTGTGAAAGTCATTAACATGGAAAGGCAATGAAAGAGGATGCTTTATACAATTAAGGGTGTTTTCTACACACTGCCTAGAGCTTAATCACTTTGTCCACACCTGGGCAGAGTAATGGTTCATTCATTCGTTCATTTTCTGAACCACTTAATCCTAATTACGGTCGTAGGGAGGCTGGCACCCATCTCAGCCGACTCTGGGCGAGGGCAGAGTACACCGTGGACAGTTCGCCAGGCCATCGCAGGGCAGAAACATGCTGACAGCAGTGCAGCCTACTCTTGACAAAAGTCAGCAATGGTTCTTTTACATGCCTCTCACCACAGACAGTGAGAGACATGGTCAGCATTTGATAACCCAGTTAGCAGCACTGGGGGGAAAGCAGTGACAACCCGGTGACAGTGAACCCCTGACCTTGGGATCAGTTATCCAGCATCCTACCACCAGGCCACCACTACCCCAGTGTAATGGTTTTTAGATTTAATTACAGTGTCTTAAAATAATGACTGTGCAAATTTCAAATGTGTACTTACACTATTGTCACTATAGCTGAACTGGAACACTACCAGGACCATTAGTTTTATGGTGTATGAACCCTGGCATACAATCTTCAGTCGTTCATTGTTAATAGCTACTCAACACGTAGGTACATCAGAAGCAATTATCAGCATAAGGTTGTAATTAGTAATCCTGATTTGATCATTTTCTTTGCGACTTCCCCTGAAAAGCTCACAAATGCTACAACTGAACAATGATTTCTTACGACTCCAGTAATTCATTCATTAATTCATTTGATGAAACACTTTATCCTTCCAGGATCAAAGGTCTGCTGAAGCCTATGTCAGCCAACTCCGGGCCAAGGTGGGGTACACCAGCAAACAGGTTGCCAGTCCATTGCAGGGTCAATGCATACACAACCATCCACACTCTCAATGATACATAGAACAATTTGAAATAGCCATTTAATCTAATGTGCATGTCTTTGTACAAAACTGAAGTACCCAGAGGAAATCCATACAAGCACAAGCAAAACATGCGAACTCCACACAGAAACAGTCTCACTGAGCCTGGATCCTGACTATAGGAACTTCTTGCTGTGAGGCATACACACTAATCACTACAACAGCATGGCATCAACTCCATTCATATGAAATCCAGTTGAAATATATATATATATATATATATATATATATATATATATACACTGTCGAATCTCGCTTGACTGGACCCCGATCGTACGGACTTCGGATTATCCGGACTAAGTCCCCCCGTCCGGTCAAAATCTCCTTCGGTCTGCTCAATTGGTTATAATGAGTTCAAGATATATATATCTTTATACACATTTGGGTCATATACACATATAAATTTGGGTTGGATATCAGCACCATAATATAAGCCCACAAATTTTCATTTTCCAAAAATCTTTATTAGGGTCTCATGGAGCTCTGGTTCATCACAGGTAACTCCAAGCAATGGCAGGGTACACTTGACCAGCTTGTCCAATCATTGCAGAGCAATAGACAGTGCTACTACTTACACTCACATTCACAGCTGAAGGGGAATTGAAGACAGTTGAGTATCCAGTTATCCTAATTGTGCATTCACACTCGCATTCACATTTGAGGAAACCAGAGCACCCCGATGAAGTCCACTCAAGCGCAGGGAGAACATGCAAACTCCACACAGAAACGCACTCACGTGGCACAGGGCTTGAACCCAGGACCTTCTTTCTGTGAGGCAGAAGTACCCACCCTTACGACACCCTGTCTCCCTAAACCACATCTACTGTATACTGATAATATTGGTGTACACTTGAAAGGCTTCAAGTATATAAGTATAAAAAAACACTGCCTATTAAATGAACCCTTTCTTATCAGAAGTGCTTTGCATAATTTTCAAACCCATCGCTCAGTATGATAAAGTGTGGCACCAATATGCATATGCGTGGTATATTGCCGTTTCTTGCAGAGTTCAATAAAACGCTTTTTCCCTTTAACTCGCATTTATTGCACACACTCAAACCTTATGAAAAATGTACATGCATCCCATATGACCATGGCTTTTTTTATATGTGATATTTTGTGAGTAAAATGTAACCACATGTGAAAAACACATGAAAGGTTCATTTTTTTCTGCAATGAAATTGCAGGCTGGAACTCCAATATATCAACATGTTAATAAGTAAGCTATGTCAAAAATTAACATATGATCAGAAATGAATCAGTTGAAAAATCATATGGGGAGAAATAAAACATGCCTTATGTGTGAAAACTGTCTGCAGAAAGACCTGGGTAGATTTCAAATGTGAATCATGTGATTGTTGTTTGTATTTTTTATTATTTATTTATTTTTTTTGTATTTTTGTTTGTTTACTATCAAAACCAGTCTGACCAGTTTGATAATTGAGGAACTACTCCAGTGTAAATAGGTAATTAAAAACTCTTATTGAAAAATACTTACCTATTCGTAACACTGCATCACAGAGCCATTTACTTCTCACACACAAATACACTTGGATGTTGATGAATGACAATAAAGCATCTTAAATCATGAATTAAGAGCCAAGAGCCAGTTTATGGTTATGGATAGTATATGAAAAAAATGTTGCATGGGGTGTTTGCGACAGTGTTAATAAAGAAGGGAAAAATTGCTGAAAGCATGTAGACTCAATCTCTTATTGATGTTTGGTACTGATTCTTCTGTGATGTACCGCCTTTAGCATTAAGCAGTTCATTGCGCATGTTTTCTCAACAGAGTGTGCACTCTTAATGCCCTCAGGATGTCCTTGCCTGCAATGCTTATTCTCTGCACCTTTAAACCCAGTGATACATCTGCAACCTTTAACCTGTCTCCAGTTTTGGCTGCCTGCTCACCATTATTACTGCGGAACCTTTAATTGCACTTGACCTCCATTTGCCGATTAAGAGTAGCATGCTCCCTATTAAAGAAGTCCTTTCTGAGAGCACGGTTGGGGCTGAATACAGAGGAGAGCCTGGCTTTATTATTTCATTTGTCACCGTAGGTGGTGCGTTAACAAAGGACATGGGTTGCTCTTATCAGACACACGTCATGGGACACAGTGAGCTGCTGTGACGGCGTTGTCATAAATCTTCCACACCCACTCTCCTCATCCTCACCCACACACTGACTCACCTATGTGCGTGCACAGATCTCTCTGAAGCCTGGTAGATCAAGGAGTCACTCAAATTATATTTATACTGTTAAAGCTAATGGCAGGTGATAATAAATATAGTCGGCAAATGTCAAGGTATTCACTTTACATGGTTGTACTGTAGATAATGTTTCTGTTTGATCTTGATGTCTTGAAATCTGGCAGCGTTATCCCTAAAAAGGAGTCATCCTAGAGACATTATGAGATCTAACCACATTATGCATTTTCTTTTGTGTGTCATTTATTGTTAAAAAAAAAAAGAAAGGAAGAAAGAAAGAAATTGCAGATCATTTCAAATCACAGTAGCTATATGTCATGTGTATAGATCAGTCTGTAGCAGTGTGCTGAAGAAAAAGAATGGGCAACAACAGTTAAATAAAAAAATAAATAAATAAAAATAAAAGCAGCTTTTTATCAGTAGTCTGTGTACGTCAGTGTTATGGTTTATGTGCACACTGTGCCTTATCTTTCTAAATTGAACATATGTGACTCCATAGCCTGACTTATGTTTATACTTGACTCCTTACCTCGGAGTTAATGTATTTACATTCTTTTATACTGATTACTCTGTAAAAACACATTCCTGTTTATTGCAGTCTCATGTAATCCTTATGATAAGTTTTCTTACCTAATAAACACAGTATGTCCAAAAATATGTAGGCACCTGATTACAACCATATGTGGGCCTTTCCCAAACTGTTGTCATAGGATTGGAAGCACGGAACCGTCTAGAATGTTTTTTTGCATGCTATAGCATTGTGGTCTTCCCTCACTGGACTTAAAGGGCTCAAATTCTTTGTTGACAATATCTCTGTGCATAAAGCACAGTCCAGAAAGACAGAGTTGCCAAAGTTAGTGTGGACGAACTCAAGTGAACGGTGCAAAACCCTGACTTCAAGCACACTGAGCACCTCTGGGACCAATTGCAACGTTGACTACCTGTCTGGCCTCCTCTCCCAACATCAGTACCTGACCTCACTAATGCTCTTCAGGCTGAATGAGCACAAATCCCCTCAGCCACATTCCAAATCCTTCCCTGAGAAGTAAAGGTCATTAGAACAACAAAAGAGGACTACATCTTAAACGGGATATTGTGACAAGCACCCGAATATGATTGTTCAGGTGTCAATATTCTTTTGGCCTTATAGTGTACTGTACTATGGTGTAGTCTATTTATATGGTCACTACTACTTTAGTCCTGAATATTTCTCTATTTTTTATTATTGGGAGAAATATCCACTGCCCACAACACGCACACAACCATTCACAACCATACTCATATCAAGGGGCAATTTGGAACAGCCAGTTATCCTAGGGTTCATGTCTTTGGACTGTGGGAGTAAATGAGAGTACCTGGAGGAAACCAAGCACAGGGAGAACATGCAAAATCTACACCTCGTTGGGTATGAGACTCAAATCCAGGACCTTCTTGTCGTGAGGCGGATATGCCCTCCACTACCCCACCATGCCACCTTAGTAATTTCAGCAAAATCATTATTTGTTTTATTTCTTTGATGTGGGCCAAAATTTTGATCTTTCTAAAATTCATCGCATGTGTTCCACATGATATTTCTTGAAGGATGTTGAAACATGTTTAGGAAATGAGAAGGTGCTCATATTTGAAGGTGAAGTAATATGTTGCGAGGTGATAAATATGAATCACTGTAGTAATGATCCAATTCAAGTTTCTTGCCTATTTACTCTTTTAAACGCAGGTGACAACTTTTATTAAGTATATGCTATTCTAGCAATTTAAACTCAATGTATCTTGTTAGTCATTGCTATCATACTGTATAGTAGAACTATATGCATGCACAATGGTTTTACAGCCATCCTGTAGCAGAAACTATTACGATTTGATTTTTGCTTTTTTTTTGCTAAAGTTTACAGTAGGTTGTTGATTTCATTTGCCGTATATATTGCCTGAGAAGTGGAAAAGTATTTAAGGCAAAAAAAAACCTAATAAAAGATATAATTTAACAGGAACGTCAATTATGTAATTCATATGAATAGACACAAATATATGGAATTATCTTTAGTCTTCAGAGTTCTGCTCTTAAAAACAGACTAAACTGGCAGGTTTTATTACAGATTTACTGTTCCACTGGGAGACCTTGCATTACACACAAGGCAGGACATAAAAGATGGCGCCAGTTACTTTTCAAAGTGGTTCTTGTTGAGGATGAAATACTACTTACTGTCTTGTGGACATTAAAAATGAAATACAGAGCCATTTCCTGCACAGGTTTGGCCAATACTGATCTGTTCTTGATTAGGAAAGAACAGCTCAGAGGCTTCTTTAATACCTTAGAAGAGTAACATGTGACATGTCTGAACAGTCACCATATGGACTCGGGATACTTTAGGTATGTATTTGATTCGGTACTAATCATTTTCTGGTTGTCATCAGAATCTGTAAGTGGGAGAAATTGCTTTTAGGTGAGCTCAAAATGCTTATTTAATTGAGGCAATCTGTTTTTCCCCCTGCTCCAGCTCTCTCCCATGCTCTCTCATTATTTTTTTCATTTTTACTTTTACTACATTTCAGATGTAAATGCTTTACGGTTTACACACTATTTCATAAACTTGACAACATAAAATATATTTATGTGCAACAGCAACCATCTCAAAGGAATAAACTGTCATACCTGCCTGTGGTGACGACTCCCCGCCGCCAGATGGCGCTGCTGAGCTTGCTGAAGAACCTGCTGAGTC
>JAQNCB010000028.1:28735077-28753865 GCA_030068295.1 Euristhmus nudiceps | reverse complement strand
TTTTTATTCTATTTTTATTCTATTTTATTTTATTATATTATCTTATTCTATTCTATTTAGTTTGATTGCAATTGTTGCGTTTTTTTGCACTGTTTGGGAACTTGAGATTTAAGCATTTCATTGCCAATAATTGCTTCACGTAATTCTTGCCTGTGACAATAAAACTCTTGAATCTTGAATACTATCTCGCTTTGGTAGTGTCTTAGCTCATGAAATACAGGAAGAGCCTTAGATGAGAGCTGACCTCTCTGCACACAAGAAAGCTTACTTCTGCAGGGTATACGAAAGCCTAAAGTAAGCCAATAATTGTAAATAAAGCCATGAATAGGGAGCTTTAAGGTGAGAGATTAAGGTACTAGTGTTGCAACCCATTACCAAGGAAAAAAGCATGTAATGGAGCTGCTTATCCTCTGTAATGAAATAGCCCAGTTTCAAGTTTTGACACATTTTTGTGTTGCACTCACTTTTTTAAGCACCCAGGATACCTAGGTGGACTTATATACTGCATTAAAATGTTGTTATAGTTGTCAATAAAATATATTTTAGAGTTATTTTCTCAAGGCAAAGCCATATATTGATAGCTGTGTACTAACACAGAATGCTGAGCTTTAACTATTAAGCAGTATTTTCTGGCATGCATGCATTGTAGGGTGAGAAATCTGTGCAAAGCAAATCTAATAAACATCCTTGATTCAATTCATACCATGCACTCAGTGCTATAACATGCTCCACCCATCATACTGGCATGACTGGAAGGCTTTTGATTAATTACGTCAATCGAGCCTTCTGGAGTTTCATATTGATTCCTGAAACAATGCTACTTTCTTCATGGGGAAAAAAAGAAAGAAAGAAACACAGAATCAATTGTCATTCTCCATTCATATCTTCTCTCAATTGTAAATTTTTCTCAATGACATTTCATCACTGCATGGAGTTCTTCTTCCTATTGTTCCTATTTTGATATGTTGACATTTTAGTGTTTTAGGCCAGGAGACAAGTGCTCTCATTTGTAGCCAGTGACATAATGAGCAGCAACCAAAGACTACATGTGTTGCGCATACAGCCACATGCCAAAGCAGGGAGCATGAAGCAGGGACCATATGTGACAGACACAGCCAAATGTTTGCTGAATAGGCTACTGGAAGTTTTCTTGTGCTTCACAACACATTTTTATTCAGATATTTATTCATAGCCTTTTTAAAGATGAGCTTTCAGTGGAATGCTGCCATGCTTGACAGTTAAGTAGCTGTATCATTCACCAAATAATTAAGCTGTTATACACTGCAGTAATGTGAAGCATAATTTTTAGCGTAGTCTATGCTTACCTGGAGCCTGGCCAGCATTCGGCTGTCTTTAATCAGTGATCCTTTTAACTGGGAACAAATGTGTCTGTGAGATTGTCTGGGGCAGGCTGTAACAAGTGCAAATGCAGGCATTTGTACTAATTATTAATGCAGCAACGCACACATTGAATGCATAACCATTATTACATCCATATTAGTTAGTTAGTTTCCAAACTAAAACAATCAGAAAACAGATGATTGCAAATCTCATTTTGGCTTTTACATAAAGCTTCGTCAACACAGGTAAAAGCGTTCAAATCAAACTCATGTCTCCAGGAAAAGGTTAGCAAGGCCAGTGCATACAGACACATGATAAATAGGTCAGATGTACTAAAAATACTGCTAATATATATTTATTAAATAGAAGAGACTTTGTGGAGGACAAGAGGACTTGCACTAAAGCAGAATCTCCAATGACGAGACACCTTAATGACCGTAAACTGAATGAGTTCAATAAAAACACCAGATTCAAATGCATTACAGGTCCCAGCTCTGTTTGAACACTTAGTAATAAGCTGCTTTCAAGGGTGTGTTAATGCATTAGTGGTCAACTGTGCATCTGTTGCTCAGACTCAAGGATGTTGTACTCCCTCATGAACAGTCTGTGCTTGTTTAGAGAGTCCATTCATTCATTTTCTGAATCATAATTAGGCTGGCCCCCATTTCAGCTGACTCTGGGTTAGGGCAGGGTACACCCTGGACAACTCGCCAGGCCATCACAGAGAGAACACTCACACAACCATTAACACACACACACACACTCAAACCTAAGAGAGATTTGGAACAGCCAATTAGCCTGCTGTGAATGTTTTTGGACTGTGGGAGGAAACCGGAGTGCCCGGAGGAAACCCATGCAAGCACGGGGAGAACATGCAAACTCCACACAGAAACACCCAGGCTGGGAATCGAACCCAGGCCTTCTTGCTGTGAAGCGAACATGCGACCCACTACACCACCGTGCTGCCTGTTTAGAGCTTTCTTCAGTGATCTATTGTAACAATTCTATCTAAAACTTATAGATGCTCAGATCAGCTCAGAAATACACTTCCCAGACAAAAATGAATTAATTAAATTAACTCTGATATTGTGTTTGACCATATGCAACCTTGAATACAGAGCATAATCCCCCCATGGTGATTGTTCTGAACAAACTAAAGCTACGTCACAAGGTTTAATTCCATCCAGAGTTGGCTTCAGTTTTCACCGACATCTTGAATTGACACTGGGGAAAATCAACCACTCCATCAACTTGTCTTCAGCACATCCTAAAGTCTTTCATTAGGGATAAGTATTGTGGTGATTCTGTGGTGCCAGTTCATGTGTGAAAAATATTCCTCATGCTCCCTGAACTACTTTCAATATTTGAACCCCAGTTTTATATCTGTGCCATCAGGGAAGAAAAAGTCCATTGATGGGATCATCAGCTGTCTTCATTTTATTGTCACATAATGTTGCTGAGCCTCCACCAGACCAACTGAAGCAGTAACGCCATTGGTTATATGCTTTAATCAAGTGTAAAGGTGGTTCAACATTAGAGTGCAGGACTATTTCTTTTGGCTGGAAAGAGTATACTCAGCCTTTTGAGCTATGTCTATCTTTTAATTTGATGTTTGTTTTGTATTTTAAAAGAAAGTGTTATTATTGGGTGATAGTGGTTATCATGTCAATCACACAACAATAATGTCCTGGGTTCAAGTCCCAGGCTCATCAGGGCATTGCCATGTGGAGATTGCATGTTCTCTCCATGCTCCCGTGGGTGCTTAAGATACTCTGGGAGAAGTTTTCTCCCACAGTCCAAGCACATGCACACTAGGCTAAATGGGTATTTCAGATTGCCCCTTGGTGTGAGTGTCAGTATAAATGGTTGTGTGTCTGTCGGCCCTTTGATGATCTGCCAAGCTGTTCAGGGTGTCCCCTACCTGGAGTCAGCTGGGATGGGCTTTGGAAATGAAATGAAATCTTATTATTGTCATTTTTTTTGGTACATTATTCATTTTTGTACTGTGAAGTATTCTGTACTGATAGAATTAAAACTTAAGTATAAATGGGAAATGGGTCCAGTTAAAAGGGTTAAATCTGATCTCTCCTTAACTACACTATTGGTTGACTAAGGATGTTGTAAAGTACTCGTTCTGTGGATCTTAAACAAAAAAACATTAATATCCATACACAAAGTAGCTTAGGATGTCGAGAAGTGTTGCCTATAAATATTTATAGCTATAGCATATACATACATGCTATCACTCATGAGCCTGGAACCTCTATCCTGAGGCTGGGTGATGCTCAGCCAGTAGATGTCAGTCTTCTCTGTGGTATCAGTGCCTTTTCCCAAATGCCATCACCCTGGAGGGCTGTGGAAAGGCCCAAGGTTAAACACTCGATGTCATGAGATTATTTAAGTGTGAGATACAAGTCTCTAAGTGATCCATTAGCGTGAATTGAACTCAAACACTAGTACTAAAGTTCATTACAATGTTATTAAGTATGTGTTACACTCGAGGCCCACTTTTAAATTACAACATATTACTTAACTAACGTGAAAATAAAGCTAATAAAATTCCAGCATTCAGTATACAGACAGTGATCATTAATTGCTAACAGCAAACACAGTCATCTTTAAAATAACAGCAGGCTTCCTGAAATAAGCACTCAGTCGCTGATAACTTATTTACCTTGTTGCAGAGAAATTTGACCAGATAATGTGTATAAGATACTTGATTATATAGAAAGTGTTTCATATTTGACTGAGGGACTAAAGACACTGCTATACAGAAAATTGTTTTTAAGACTGAGCAGGAAATCAAATGAAATGAATCATACAGTACATCGAGACATCAGTATCCTCTGTCTGCCCCTTTATATCACTTATCTTTTTTTTATGACGTAAGACCTTGGAGAATCTCCTCTTTTCATTCTGCACTGAGCAAAGATGGGGAGACCACCCTTACTGGCAAGAGAGTGCGAGTTAATTTCATCCCACACAATAACACAATCTCACAGTCTATTGTGCAACCCCTCTTCCCAGTTTGTGTTGGCGAGAGGCATTAGCATCGCTGTCATTGAATCATCAGAGCCTGAGAGCCACCACTCCTTTGAAGGATTAACTTCATTAGCATGTTTTCATGCCACTTGTCTACTAATTGCCCAGTTGAAGCGCCCACTTGTTGTACTGGTGAAACATGCCTAGACATCTGAAACTATAGCTTTGTCTTTGCTTTCTGAAGGTGGTCATACATGGACATCTTCTTTTATATTTCTATATTATCTTTATAATACAAGTGGTATACACAATACGATACCGTGCCATACCATAATCAAAGTTTTATATATATATATATATAACAACTAATCTCTCACTCTCAGTGAGGGCTCAACATGAGATTTGATTATCTGCTACATTTCTGCTTAGCCACATGATGTCATGCCTAGAGAGGTATTCCTTCGTCTCAATCTGCTGGATCATGCTGGTTCTCTAGTAATATAATCCTGCTCCAAAGTTTTGGGAAAATGTTGGTCATTCTCGGACAAGAGCTTAATGTATTTCCAATAGAAAGTCGATTCAGTACTTCAGTACTACGCCAAGCTCTAAGTTACACCATATAAAATGTTCAGTATCTAGTTATTGGTGAATGGTGACAAAGAAGAGAATTTGAAAATGCCGTTTTAAATGTTTTGTTTATTGCCAGTTTGATCCACGGTGTTTACATGTGATATTTTATATTGACAAGTTTTCTTCTCCTGGATTTGCAGAAGATTGCAGCAATGATTATTCAGTTTAGCCCTCACTAAGCAAACCTCTCAGTAATTCTTATTCGTTTTTGAATGGCGTATCTGACAATAAAGTCATTTGTCTCTCATTGTAATTCCTTTCCTACAACTAACATGCACAATAGATTATTATTGGAAATCTATGTTTTGGGTTTTTTTTAAACAGACCGTTTGGGAATTATGTTCACAGAAAACAATTACATGCACAAATTATAAATCAGACAAGTCAGTAAAAATCCCTGAGGCAAGGTCTGAGAAGCTCTCTATAACTATAACTATAACATGCATACAGACAGACAGACAGACACACACAAATATATATATGTGTGTGTGTGTGTGTGTGTGTGTGTTGAAATACCACTCTGATATTTTTGTCAGGTCTTCCGTATTATGTGATTTAATATTCTGTAAGCTTTATTTATAAAGCCATTATTCCTCAGTTGATCAGAACCAGCTTGGGTCCTCTCCTCTAAGGTCAAGAACTTTATTTTTTGTCCCTGAAATCAGTTCACACTGAAATGGGGAAAACAGCTTTCAGGTTTGCAACTCCATCTGATAGGAATAAGCTTCGCTCTGATATTAAACTTGAGGAACTAATCAGTTTGAATACTTTAATTGAAACCAATGTCTCGCTTTTGAATTGTCATTATTTTGCATACTTAATAGTAATTGTTTATTTGTTTGTCTTTTTTTCCATCATGTACTCTCCATTTTGACCTGTACACAGTTTTAAAAAAGATTTCTAATCTTACTGGGGTGTTTCCAGGATAAATGAAAATGAAAGGCATGCTTTACTCCACGTATGTTTTTATCATTATTGTAATCATTACCTGAGCTTGCCATTCTTTGTATATTTTTTATTATGATATTATTATTATTATATTATTATTATTATTATTATTATTATTATTATTATTATTATTATTATTATTATTATTAGATAATGTGCTACAGTATGTACATTAATTCATATAATTTTCGCCCAATAGCCCTCAGACGCTACTGTTGTTATTCCATGTTGTTTCATGAGGGTGATTTCTGATTAACACATAGCTTTTATTATTTAAATTTGCCCTATAACAACAACATTATATACATGCAAGCATAGTGTGATGTAAGCAATGAACTGGATATGACAAAACATTGATTGTGAAACATGGCTAATAATCCGCACCACTTAAGATGTTTCATTTAAACATAATCTACTCCTAGTAAAGGGATAGGAGGGCATATAAACAACTCCACCTTGTTCATTAGGGTGTTTAAAATGAACCTTAACTCACTCTCTGTCCGTTTAGACCCTGTTGCACCCCCCACCCCCCGCCCTTCTTAGTGCATGGCCTGAGGGAGCAGTTAGCTCTCTCAATGCTCTTGCTCTATTGTGAGCACACATTGATTGCCTCTACCCTCTCCAAAGCCAGGCGAGCCAGTCAGCATGGGGTATAGGCTGTCTGCTTTATCTACCACAACTCACATTTTTCACTGAAATAAAAGCGGGGGATAGAGAGAGGCTCCAAGAGAGTTCCTCCTCTACTCTCCTGTAAATAGTTGGCCAGATGCATCTCTCTCACTGTCTCTCTCTTGCCTTTGCTTTCAGTGGCTCTGCTCCAAAGAGGATCAATAGTGTACTTAAACAGATTTCTCTTGTGTCTTGTTGTCAAATATATTGTGCACCTCTGCCTTTCTGTGGTGGGTAATCTCAGGAATCCCTCCTTCTTGCCATCTTGTCCTTTATCTGAATTTCCCACCTTGTTTGTTACACATTTTCTTAATAATTTCTTCTCCTGCCATGTTAATGGCAGTCTGGCAGCATAGCCCATATTTCCTCTGAGGAGGTCCAGGAGAGCGATAGTATACTGTGTAAAGCAAATAGGAGCTGTAAATAATCTGTGAAAGCACGGCCTGTGTGTGAAAGCTTATGTCAGCAGAACTGAAACTCTCTCTCCATCATGTAGCATTGAAAGCCCAACAGCATCAATCATTTCCCCTGTGATTGTCAGGGAATTAGCCGAGCTGAGGTTCACCATGGCAGCGGAGTTCACTACTCCTCACTCTGAAAGTCATGTTACCTTGTGCAATTACTTTTTTAATATCAGATTGAAATATAAGGGAAATATAACAGTTGCGGCTGTCGTTAGACATTTACGTTATAGAGAAAATACTTAAAATGAATAAGAAACTTATTCTAGCAACAATGTGTCGTAATACTTTAAGACACATGGTAGCTGAAGCATCTTTTTGCTAATGCAAAAATATTCCATAATAACACCTCACAGCTGCGTGTATGTATAAAATTATACAGCAATTCAGTCAAGCTGAAGTCACTCCACCTATAGTCCATCCATCTTCTTGGCAGCCATCTGGCCATATTGTTTCAGAATGCAAGCGTTGAGGGCCTACCCATCAACACCAGGGGTTCATACAACAACTGGCTTTGAACTAAAGTGGCTGTTCATTGACTGCTTGTGATTTTTTTACCCTCAGATGTGATGAACCCATGCAACTTTGAGCGACATCACAAAAACATGATTAATGGTCCATAACACAGAATATTATGAGCAGCCTGAAACCTATATGACAATAGATGCTGGGTCACTTGCAATAACTATGCCTAGCTTTGATACTGATGTTACACAAGTATGTCCATCCATGGAAAATCTCTCGCACCAGTTTACATCTGCAAAAAAAGAAAAGAAAAGAAAGAAAGAGAAAGAAAGAAAGAAAAAAATCAAGATGTCTGCAACTTCAGCATCTGTTAAAGCACTCCACAAAGTCTCTCCTCAGGGGATTTTAAAACCATATTTCGGGAATTTGAACCAATGTATTATATTTTCAATCGTAATTTATTGTAATAATCCGCATTATTTGATTGCTCAATAACAGAATAATGAAATCATATGAGAAGGGGATAAAAAAAATGACGGATCTGATAAAGATGTGATGTCTGACATTGGCCATGCTGACTTTCTTGTCATTCGGACCATCACCATATAAGAACAGGACAGAAATAAAAATGAATGAGTGCCTGAAACCAGTGATGTCATCTGCCAGATTTATCCCTGCCAACTTAGATAACTGCACAGGAGCTAGTGTCCTTGAGACAGAGTGCTCACAGAATAAGCCCAATGCATTAGTGTCAAAGCCTTGCAGTGGAAGAGCTAAGGGCAGTGTCCAAAAGCCACAGCTAATGTTTCTTTGGAAAGCACCAGAAGGAAGCTTCTATGGTAGAAAGGATAACACTGAGGAGGTCAAAGCTCTGTAAATAAACAACGCTTAATTTGCTCGAATGTCAATTGACTCGAATGAGCGTTTAACCTAGCCCAAGGCTCATTTGGAATCAGTTGCGCATTCATGTCATAATTTACATAATGCATCCAAGAGGACTTTTATTCCCCTTATTAATAAGGGCTAATGGCCAGTGGTTGGACAGGAGCGTGGAACGACAGAGTTTATACCATGTTGCACTCTTCGAGATTTGGACTTGCCCCGTGTTCTAACCCGTTGGGGGGGTTTGATTGATTCTCGCAGGGTTGGATGATGTCGAAATGAGGAGGACGCAGTGCGTTATTGGTGCGCGAGCTCGCGCTTCTCTCCTTTTTTTTCCACCGTCGGGAAGAGACTCATTGTTCCTTGACGTCACCGTTGAGCGCGAGCCTGCCGCCGCCGCCGCGCTTCTCAAACACGTCTTTGTTATTTAGGGCTTTCTATCGCACAGAGCCGGCGACTTGCAAAATACGGAGCCAGACATTCCTCCTGTCCTGTCCTGTCCTGCTCCCCTGCCTTTTCGAGGAAGCACGGGAGAGGGGATTACGCACGCTAGTTGATTGCGATAATCTTCCACCAGAATCAAATCTAACAGTCATTACGTCAGGACGTGATCAGATCGGCTATTAGCCATGATGCGAGATAAATAAGATTCGCATCACAAGACACGAACAATTAATTAGTAGAGCTTTTAAGCTGTCTACTTTCAAAGGGGATTTCATTGATGGTGCACACCATGCACCTTCCAAACCTATACACTAATAGGACTACTTCATAATAATAATAATAATAATAATAATAATAATAATAATAATAATAATAATAATAATAAAGTAGGAGCATTTGTTCTGTTACTCCATAAAACGCTTGCCGGATAATATGAATGGTAGCACTAATATTTAATAGAGAGAGATCTCCTCCTAAAAGGCGCGTTGAGGAGGAGATCAGCAAAGGAAAATGAGGAGCGCGGAAGCGTGGAGGTGCAGCAGGATCAGTGAGGCGTCAGTGCGCTCAGTGTCCTCATGGCAAACACTCTGGGACGCGTTTTGTTAGCAACCGCCGAGCGCGGCTGTGGTAATAGAATAGCCCGTGTAATCTGACACTTCAACTTGCCGTGCTCTACGCTAGTTGATTCAGGCAGTCGCACTCCGGCGAAAAGCCTTGTGCGCCTTTTCCCGACTGTTTTGCAAAGTACACAGGAGGAAAGCACTAACCCGGGCCACTGGGACTGAAGCTGCGGCTCAGGATTTGCCCCGGAACCGCGCTTGGATCCGATCGGAAAGTAAGTTGCGAGCCGTTTTCGCACCTCTCGCTCAAGCTTTGTGTGTGTGTGTGTGTGTGTGTGTGTGTGTGTGTGTGTGTGTGTGTGTGTGTGCATTGCATTTGAATGTGTGTGGAAGAGAGACAGTGTGTGTGTGTGTGTAGCCTGCGAAGCTAGCGCCGACCTCAGCTAACAATGGAGCGGAGGCTTAAAGGATCGCTGAAGTGTAGCATTTGAATCGTGGCCGGAATCGGCTTGTTGTTTGTTGTGTTTTGTCGCCCGGCCTAAAGAAAAGCTCGCGCTCTGAAATCTGACTCGCGATTTGAAGCACCGACTTGCGGTGATCGGGGAGATTTTAATCCTGGCCACTTGGTGTGGATGAGGAACGCGGAATCGGGCTTGTGTGCTGCTCTATGGACCCTTAGAATAAATATTAGGAGCGATCTGCTTCCCCCTGTTTCTGGTCGTGTTGCTTTTTTGTTGCGGATCAGACACACACGCACACGCACACGCTGTCATCCACATTACACGAGGGTGTTGGAGAAAAATGTGAGCGCGTCTCTATTCAAGCATGAGTGACTTTACCAGCCTGTTCAGTGCATGCATGTTGTTACACTACTGTATTCATCGAGCATACTGGATGATTTCTAGAACTCGATCACAGGCTCATAGTCTTCTCGAAAGCATGATCATGAAATAAAGGTGCTATTTCTCATACCAACTCTCTCCTTAGGCGCACTCCAGCAGCACATCAGGCTTTTGTATGCGATCAGAAAGCTGCTTTATTTGATTTTACACGTGCACGCGACATCAAGTTGCACGTTTAACATCACAGTGTACATGAAACGCTGAGCTGTGTGATGGATGCGATCTGCAAGGGAAGATCAGATCAGATCAGAACAGATCAGATGCCATTCCGATCCGAGCTGATCTTCAGCATTAAGGAGGCAGGAATAGCCCCTTCCTCGCTTGTTCGTGCCTTTCTAGAGGAATTTCGGGAAGCCTGAGTTTCACCAGCAACGCACGACAGGGCAAGGCTGAATGGAGTGAAGTGCACTCTTGTTAGCCTAAAGCAACTTCATCTGATCCCTGAAGCAGCACAAGTCCTGTCAGAACCAGTAAGCAGAACTAATAAAACAGCCATCATGTTCAAATTTGAATACAAATGCTCTTGTAATGCGCAGTGTATCATATAACAACCGAGAAACCCCTGTCAAACTCTGAGCAGTGTCTGTTCCCTGCTGCTCTGGGGTGTTATTCTTCTCTCAGATCAGGGAAGTGTACACTTTTGCTCATGCTTTCTATCTGTCAGACAATAGCATGTCTACTTCTCAATCACTGTCCAGTCTGAGGCAATGTTTACATGGCTGTGTGTGGATACTGATAATGTTAAAGCCTCCCCTTCACTTCACAATGCCTTTGGTGCAAAGGTGAAAGGTAATGACTTGTCATATGGCTCTCATGTTTTACCTTTTCTCATAATCCAGGGACTATATGATGTTTAAATACCAGTAGTCTATATATTTATACACACACACACACACACACACACACACACACACACACACACACACATGATCACGTGCACATTTAAAATGTTTTTTTGCTAAACTGTTTTCAATATCGTTCTCATGCGGTCTCTGTCAGCTTGGATTTCCAGACTGCTGGGAAATCTGATGTGTGCATGTATAAGTCAGGAACAGAGAATGTGGAGGGTGCGTTTACATTAGTCACTGCCACAGACAGGAGCCTCAGGTCAGGGATCAGCTTTACCATGAGGCGTAATCTGTACTACTACGATCGTGCCATTCTCTTGTAAGGGTGCAGGTTATAAAGTGCTGCTTGTAAATTTCAGATTTGGGCTCGAGATGAAGGAGTACGGCATGTGATAGATTATTAAAAAAGATTATATAGGGATTATATGCAGAAAAATGTTTTACTGACCTCTGATTGGTCAGTTGCTTTGCTCATATGAGTGCCTCAAAGTGTGAGTGATGGGGGAAAAGCAGTGTTTATGGATGATATAATCAAAAGCTGAAGAGAAATGGACTCTCAAAACCATCTGCAGCAGCCAAGGTGTCTTTAACTGAGATAAATTCCATGATTTTTTAAAATGTGAAAACTATTCCAACAGCTAAGATACACACGAAAACAGAGGTAGACGACGAGATCATATCTGCACATTGAGGTACTCTTTTGAAAAATGTTGCAATAGAAGTACAGTGTTGTTTTATAAGACCAGAATTGCACCCTTTGACTAGCAGAAACAGTAGAAAACACATTTATACTATTCATATTTCCCAGAGCAGCTATCCGGAGGTTTGCAAAAGAAAAGTGTTCAAAAATATGTTTCATGTTAGTTACTCAGTTATTAGTTAGGAGTGTATTTGTTAAGGTACAAAAGTGGTCTGGCACTGAAGGATACACTGTTGTCACTCAACAAGGTAAACCCAATGCAACATGTCCGCTTTTAGGTACACACTGGTACCTCCATTTTTCAGACTGCATCTGTGTCTTTAGGTTAATATGTCGATATAAAAAAGTTTACAGGGCATCACATGTAACACGTTATGTGCATGTTGAAAATATTGAAGCCTGATTATTTTTGAGGATTGGATTTAACCCCATTTAATTCAAGCGAACGGACAAATTGGCTAATTGCTACAGAAACTAGATAATAAATATTACAACTTTTAAATACATTGCAATTTCCAGTACTGTAATAAAATTCAAAACAAAACAACAACCACATAAACAAAATGACTGCTGGAACGAACACACGCATTTGCTGACCTTTCGCGCAGCGCCAGCTGGCATATATAATGTCGGATCCTTGTTGTTGTATAATAGGGCATAATGCTTGGATGCGTTATGGTACCTGAATGACGTGTTTAAGCTAATACTACTAATAACATTTCTACTGTCGTCACAGTAGTTACTATGTCATTAGTGGAGAAATTAGAACTTAAATCCTTTCCTCTTCCAAGTCTTCAGACACACGCATGCTCTGTCTAACTTGAAGACCAAGTTGAACTTTTAATTATTTAATTAGATAATTAGTGTTAGGCCTGTTTGAAGGGTCCTGTCGATGTAAAAGTAATGACTATCATAATATTACTCTACTTTAGTACAATTTCTGTAAGCTTTTACATGTCTAGTAATATTAACATGAACCATATATAGATCATGCGAAAGGTAATGACTTACTAGGACCGAGCGTGCGCTTGTGGACTGCAGACAGACAAAACGCACACAACTTCCTGCAGAGCGAAAATCTGCACGTCACAGTACCCTCCGTGTTGCTCACGTGAAAGGTAATGAGGACCCCTGGGACCCCCTTTGTGTGCAGTGTTCTAGACATCTTGGTTTAAATTTAGATTAGTAACTAGTAATTGCAGTGTAATTACTGAACAAACATGTACCTGAAGCATCCGAGTAAGGAGCAAAGTCTAATTTCCTTTAAACAAGCACGGCATGACAAAAAAAACCAAAACAAAACGAAAGAAAGACAGAAAGAAGTCCGACGTCGACGCCTGCTGCTTTCAGCTGAGAGTTGGATGAAACTTTGTCTGCTACTGATTTATTGTCGAAAGCAGAGTGAAACATGTTGATTACTTCTTTACCTCATGTTAAGCTTTATTTTAATGCCTTATTGCCTGTAGTCATAAGAGACCTGCTAGTCGTTTAAAACAGCTTGAAGACTAATCAGTGCTTTGACAGGTTGACATTTAACTGTTACTGCACTATTGTGGGGAGTTGTGAAATACTTGGCTCGTGTTTATCCATCGCAGAGTAGAACAGCCTACTCGTCACCAGCTGCACACACCCACACTTTGTAACATAAGTCAGACTTTGTGTGTTTGCATGTGCTCCACAGGGGGATTTGTACAGCACTTTTCATTGCTATTGACAAGTGAAGTCAGACGCACTTTATAACTCAGTGACTATTTCACACGTGAGATTTCTATAACAATAAAATAAGCCTTTTATCGCTGGGTAATAAACAACCACCATTAGAACAAGAAATCTGTCAAAACAATTCCTTTAAATGTTTTTTTTCCATGAGATGTCTAACACATAAAGTATTTTCACCTAGTAAAGCGCTTTTCTTTTAAAAAGCAAGTTTAAATACATCAGCACCTCCCGATGTCTTTTGATGTCCGCTGACAGTTTTTTGCTTTGCTAAAGCTAAAAGAGACAGGAGCTACTTCTTTTACGTTCAATCAGAAGAGAGTTCACGTCCCCAGAAGAATGTGTTGTTGTTGGCGGCCTCCAGCTGTCAGCCTGACAATACGACCACACAAGCTTTAGGATGTCATGGGCACAGAATTAGCTAGCTGGTGCCACTCCTGAGTGCTTCGCCCTCAGATAGAGACTTCCAAACCCACGCTGTCATGGGCTCATGCATGTTTGATTTGACGTTCTTTGAAAAATGAACGGGGGAAAATGTCACACTGAATGTATCCCGTTTCTGTCAGCAAAAGAGCAAGAATCTTGAATCCTAAATGACACTCAGCTACTCTCGCTCAATATCTCTGCTCGCAAACTTGGAAGCTATGGCGGATTATTCTGCCGTCCTATCATAAGGTGAGCTTTCAGCTGGGTTCTTTCCCTTTAACTCTTGTGTGTCTTGCAAATCCATCCTGAGTAAAACAAACATATTGCGCTCAAACTGTTTCCTTTTGGCTACGACAGATTCATTGAGCCATGTTCTCCGTGTCAAGTCATTTACCCTGCTGCTCTATTCATGTTCGCTTAATAGACAGCTGTGAGTTGGAGATCAGGCACGAGAAAATCAAATGCTGTATTTTAGGCGAGTGCTGTCTTCTGGGAGGATTGATTTAAACTAGCTCTTCATTTAGAGAGACACACAGCTGCTAGTGATAGCGTTATGGATAATGTTGATTGCTCTTGATTGCATAATAATCTCTCACTGAGAAACACTTGAAACATAGGTGTTAAGAAGATTACGCTGGTTACGGAATCTTTTGTGACCATCCAATTTTATTAGTTAAAGCTCATTGGTACATCCCCACTTACTGAAGTAATATGTGTGAAGATGTGCCAAAATCATGTGGGGGTGTGATTTATTTTTTATTTTTAATCACCAGAGAGAGATTCATTATGAAGAAATACTGATGAATTAAATGCACCACTTGTTTGCTATAATTTGATCACCTAATGGTGTCATTAAGAGGTTTATACTCTTATTCTCAAATTGTTGTTTCTAATTTTTTTTTCTCTTGTTCTTCTTGTGTTCTTTTATCATTCAACATCATTTATTTAGTCACTTATTAATTTGCTGAACCGCTTAATCCTATTAGGGTTGCAGGGAGGCTGAATCCTATCTAAACTCACATTGGGTGGAGGAGGCATTCACCCTTAACAGCTCACCAGTCCATCACAGGGCCAACATACACAACCATTCATTCATTCACCCATCTCAGCCAACTCTGGGCGAGGGCGGGGTACACTCTGGACAGCTTGCCAGGTCGCCAAAGGGCCAACACTCACACAACCATTCACACTCACACTTAGGGGTGAACTGGAACAGCCAATTAGCCTACTGAGCATGTTTTTGGACTGTGGGAGGAAACCCACGCAAGCACGAGGAGAACATGCAAGCTCCACACAGAAACACTCAAGCTGGGACTCGAACCCAAGCCTTCTTGCCGTGAGGCGGACCTGCTCACCACTGTGCCACCATTCCGCCCATACACAAACATTCACACTCAAACCTAGGGACAATTCGCAACAGCCAATTGGACTTTGGACTTGGGAGAAAATCAAAGTATTCGGAGGAACCAACACAAGCACAGGGGGAACATGCAAACTTCACACAAAAAACGCCTTGTTGTAACGTCCCGGGATTTGAAACCAGTATGCTCTTGTTGTATGGCGGAAATGCTAACCACTATGCCTCCCTGCCGTCCCTTAAAAATCATACAGCCAGTAATTTGATGGTTTAATGTTTCATGAATGAAAACCTTGACTACTTAAAGGCAGTGTTGGGCAAATTTGCATGTCCTTCTATTTAGGGATTAGGGATGGTTGAAAAACCTTTCAGGCTTTAGAGAATCCATTTAATGGTAGCATCATCCACCCCATTAATGTTTGGAAGGAAGATGGAATGGAAAACCTTCCACAATTTTATTCAGCCTCGAGGAATAAAATCTTGTCTGATTTATCTCGGAATGTATTTTCCTAGAAGTTATGTAAATAGGAAATCGGAGAAAATAGCACAACAATCTTTTTTTTTTGTTTGTTTGCTTGTTTTTGCTAACGTACAGTCGCATGCTTTCATTCACACAGTCCTCAAAAGCAACACCTGCTAAACGAACCTCCTTTCAAATTCATTTCAGTGTATTGAAATGCTGATTTGCATATTATCATATGGAAAACCTCGAACATGTCAGGCTGTGTGAGTCTCGTCGTCGGTGCGTGATGAGATTTTCTCCATCACTAAGAGCGATGACTGACACACAAGGAGGGAGGTCCAATTACATTCTGCATGGCCTCAAGGGATACGTTTCTCCTCTCTGACAAAGCAAATCACACAGAATTGAGTAAGAACGTTCATTGTTTTGCTTTCAAATTTTGACAGTTCACATCCTAACACTTACCTTGACACTGTGGCATTTTAGCACGGTGAACAAAATGGGAGCTGAAAGGAAAGCAGCCACAAGGTGTCACGTAAAACCTGACAAATGAATTCCGGTAAATGAAATTCAGACCACATCCAGTACAAAATCATTTCTGCTATTACATTAGTGGCTATTAAGTTCCCCAAAAATGGAAAGCAAAAGCCTATTTTATCCGAGAACACAACTCTTGCTGCACAAATGCATTTCACGCATGACAGGTTCAATGCAGAGCTCGTGAGGTGACAGCCGTATAGCAACCGAGACATATTCATAGATTCTTGGTGCAGTTTCAGCAGCACAGAGGGCATAATGAATGCAGAGAAATGCACACATACTGTGTGTGTGTGTGTGTGTGTGTGTGTGTGTGTGTGTGTGTGTGTGTATGAGCAAACTGACATGTGATTAAGGCAGCACCTCTCGGCTAATGCAGGCTGGTACAGTTGTTAATATCTGTCCTTTAATCCTGACTTTTGGTGCTCACTTGGTTCCCTCCCCTCTCCTTCATACTCCCAGTGCAACTGTACTACTTCACACTCTTATAAGCTCATGTCTTTTCATTTTTCGGCCTGGGCTTTATAGATAAAGAGCCATATTTGGAACCTCAGTGTGAAAATATTATAAAATGGAATGTCTGGCAAAGCAGTTTTTGCTGAGCTGAAGTGCAGCCGTGGGCTGATCTAATGCCGAATGCATTTTATGATCCTCTGCTTTTCAGTGTTTATTCATACAAATGAAAAGGAGTGACATATATGCTTAGCCACGTTTTAAAAAAAGTGTTTTTGCATTTTAAACCTTTTTTTTTTGTAATTACCACCAGACCAGTGTACCACCGGGTCCATTCCTCTCATCTGCGCGTCACAGTGGCTCCAGTTTTACGGCATGCTTTCTGTCTTCCTTTTCATACACCAAACAGATACCTGATTGTCACTTGGTGACAGAGGGGAGAGAGCGACCGTGCTGTGCTCGTTACCAGTCTGAATGCAACTGCTTGTGTTTGTTTGAGAAACACAAACCTCATTCTGCGTCGACCACCACCAATATTCAAATATAGACTATATCACAGAGATCGGAGTGTGCGGAAAACACTTGTTAAATACCAGCTTTAAATGTCAAACTAGCTGGCTAATATCATGACAATGCTGACATGATGTGAGCTGAAAATAAAATAATTTCGTATAGATTTTCAGTGTTAATTCTTTTTGTTAGCAGTTAAATGACATCACTAATAAACTCAGTGCTTAATAGCAACATGAGAGCTTTATCGGGTGCCTAAATATATATTATGTTTATCTGGAGGATGTTTGAATGTTTATCGGAACGATATGACGATAAAATAGCTATATAATGTGGCTGACCCGATGCTGATTGGCTGTTATGTATACCTTATGCAGTAACAAAAGAGGTAACCAAAAAATAGAGGTACATACACCACCACTCGGGCTCGCACAGAATAATAAAAACGATACACTCTATCTAATTCAGGTGGCACACAAACTTTCAGATATTAACAGAAACACGGAATATGAATTTATTTAATGGACAATTAAACTAACAAGACAGGAGACTTCACAGTTTGTGAAAACGGTGAAAAGAAAACGGAGTGTTCACCTTTCCTACAGGACTGAAGTTGATTTAACCCCTGAAGGGCCCGTGCTACTTTTATAACACCAACCATGGACACCTATAAGCATTTCCCATGGTATATTAATTAAGAGGCGTGCGCCTCGCTGTTATTTCAAGCCGCCCCCTTTATATTTTGCAAAAGTGCCGCCTCGCCGCTTAAAAATTTCAATCAAAGGTCTATTTTCTTTCAAAATACGCACAAGAAAAATATTAAAACCCATTTGACTCAACCACGATCAGAAACTAATATGTCATATTGATGTAAACATTCCTTTCTGCGCAAATGACTATTTCCTGTGACGACGTATGGTATCTCCCAGCATTCCTGGAAATATTTGAAAAGGAGATTGTCAGTATTTGATCAGGACTGAATCGGCGCGCCATCTGGAGTTTCAAACAGGAACAGGCTGTCTCGCTTCAGCATAGAGCCATGAGATGTAAACTTCACCAGCATCGTTTGGGTGTTCTACACTAAAAACCCCAATAGGAGGATCAAATACACAAAAATGGCATGTGAAAAATGTGGTGGATTGTAACCTTTTTTTACATTCCACAGAATAAATCATTACAAAAATATTTAAGCTTGTGTTTTTTTTTTGAAAAAACAGTTTGTACACTAACTTGTTTAACAAAGAAATAACATCTAAAAATACACAAGAATGAACCATTTTACATCTATTTATGCAAAAAGTTTCTGGTGGGGGATGCCCCTGGACCCTGTAACGAGGGTACAATTGATTAGAGTTAACCATAGCAGTCGTTAGCAGAGCTCCGGAGCAGAAGCAAGCGGCAGGCAAAAGTGGAGAGACGAACTCGTTATGTGAATCGTAAAAATAAATGGAGACCAGATGTTACATAGTAAGAGAGCAGAGGGCAAAAGAAATA
>JAQNCB010000028.1:28696573-28711747 GCA_030068295.1 Euristhmus nudiceps | reverse complement strand
TCTCTCTCTCTCTCTCTCTCTCTCTCTCTCTCTCTCTCTCTCTCTCCGGAATTCATTCCCCGTTCTGCAACCTGCAAAAACAGCAACTATCTTTCTCCTCGTCTCATTTGTGGACATGGTTTACAATCAAGTGAAAGTGATACTTTGCAAGCTTTGGTGGTGAACACTATTATTGTAATCCCTCAGTGATTATTTTAGATACTCTAACAAATCTGAGGGTTTCACCAGACTAGTTTTTATGCGCTGACTTATATTTGCCATTTTGTGGCTGTGCTTTAGTTCACCTCAGACAAGAAGCAGTAGGTTTAAACGTGCCAAGTGGGACCATTGTAATGTTTCTGACCTTTTGTTACCATTGACTGATGAAGTATTGGTTCAGGGGAAAAATGAGATATTTCCACCGCCCTCTGTGACAGGCGTATAAATGAACGCATCAAGCAGCAGGATATTCTAGACGGCACAGTCTTCTGTGCTATGAGCAAGCTGTCATCGGTGCTCATGGAGAATATAGTAGGAAGCAGATTTACTAAGGAAATGTGTGAGTTTTTTTTATTTTAGAAGGGTTTGTTTGTTTCTCTTGCGGGCTTATGAAGAGTGAGTATGGCAATATCCATTGCTCACCATACACTTCATATAACAGCTCAGTGCACTTTAGGTCTTTATGGTCTTAGTCTGTGTAATATGGAGCTCCTGCGATGGCCATCAGTCATCCTGTCCGCTATAAGACCTCTGACATCTGCCCAAAGTGGTATGCATAACCAGGACTGCATGAACCAACGTCAGGCCTGCAGTGTGACATTGTTGAGGCTAAGAATGCAGTCTTTGTTTATCACATAGTCACATGTTGGATCTGGTCTCATCTGCCAGTAGTTGTTTATTCATTTCACAGCTTTTCACTCTTGCACGATGGTCTTCTGATTGGCCAGTGTCTCATGTCTTATTTACTGACAGCCTTAACAATCTGCATCCAAATCAGCATCTCGTACAAGCTCGGTGAGGTGTGCGCGTTGCAGTATGTCATATTATGACCGGATGACTAATGCAGTAAAATGAATCGTTAATCAAGACTGGGGAAGTTTGCTCAGCATGAAGCAAATTACCTGGATTAGCATAGCAAAACTCTGCATAATTTACCTTTACTGCTTGGCGCATCCTCCGGTAGAGAAGGGTCTGTTAATTACCGCTGTTGTAAACAGCCAGTCAGTGTGAAGGGGATAAATGGAAGTGAGAGAACGGCGGAGAGAAAATGGAGTCATAATTTCATGAATTTGTCATGTTTGTTTTCATATTGGTGCTCAAATTTCAGGAACTCAGCTTCCTGGCAGACAATTCAGCTTGAACATAAAGCATGTGATCCCTCGAAAAAGTCATTTTCTGGGGAATCATAAAGAGTTCTAGGGATAGTTTTGATCAGGCAATTTAAAGTAACTTCTGGAATCCAATCTCGGTGACAATCCCTGATTATGGATTTGTGTTTGTTTTATGATGGATTTCTGAAAGTCAAGCAGAAATATCATAGGAAAGACCCACACAATCCCCATTTCAACACATAACCAACTAAAAGCTGGGCCATGTGGCCCTGTGACAGTTCTCTATTATTGCACTTCAATAAAGTTGCTTGGATCACAGCGTGGTATTACTTCAGAGTTAAAAATGAATGTGTGCAATAGAGTGAGGTTAAAAAAATCAGAGAATTTAAACAGATTAAAAATAAAGGAAGGGAGTGGTTTTTTTATATTGAATATTCAATATTCTGAACTATTTCTAGGTCATTATTTAGGCCATTCTTTTTCATTCCTTGTTTTGTGGATCCGTCGATGATAATATTCGCAATTTTTAAAAACAAATCAAATCGGAAAAAAGTTTTTTATTCCTGCCTCTCTTAACTTGCCAGGTACGCAATTAAGTTAAAAACTAGAACTTTTTTTGCACTAAGCCAGCCCTTTCATCACCCCCTCACAGCAGCCATCGTAACTATATTATGTACATGCATTCTTGCCCATCGGAACTGTCGCCGCGCCCAGCTGCTGTTTCGAATCCAGCAAGCTACACACTGTGGCATGTATAAATGTCTGGCCTGTGAAACGATCGGAAGTGATACTATCATGTTTTATCAACACGTTTTTATTTGAGGGTTTTTTTTTTTTTTCATTTTTGAAAGTAGAGACTTCCAGTTTAATTCTATATGCAGACATTCTCCCCCCTGAGCTGATGGCAGCAGCATCAAAAACGACCTAGGGGTCCAGCCACTTCTAATTCCACCCTCAGAGGTGAGGTGAAAGGGGAGGTCTATGAAAGTATTTTTAGGGCGCCCTCCTTATTGAATGGTATGGAAAACATTTTGACAGTATGTGTTACTGGTCTGTTTAAAGCAAGAATTTCAACAGAATATACATATATAAAGTATGAAACGTACTACATGTATGCCAACAGCTAAGGACGGACTACTGTATTCAAATTATTCATTCATCCATTCATTTTGTGAAACGCTTAATCCTAAATAGGGTCGCAGGGAGGCTGGCGCCCATTTCACCCGACTCTGGGCGAGGGCAGAATACCCCCTGGACAGCTTGCCAGGCCATCGCAGGGCCGAAACATGCTAACAGCTGTGCCGCCTACTCTTTATGAAAGTCAGCAATGGTTCTTTTACATGCCTCTTACCACAGACAGGGAGAGACATGGCCATCCTATGATAACCCAGTTAGCTGCACTGAGTGGAGAGCAGTGAAAACATGTTGACAGTGGGGTGTGAACTCCTGAACTTGGGATCAGTAATTCAGCATCCTACCACTGGGCCAACACTGCCCGATATTAAAATTATTAAATATTTAAATAAAAGCATCAGTTTGGACTTCTTTAAGAATACAAGAAAGGGCAAAATAAAAATATTTAATCTTACCCTTTCTTGTGTTCTTGTTCTGTTGTGTTGTTAAAACTAAAATAGCTATTCTTAAAATGATATTTCCCCCTGTCCCCTGTCTTGGGTTTATGTAATAGAAATCCACCAAACAAGGAATAAAAAAGAATGGCCTTATGTTCAGGCGAATTTGTGATATTGACCATATTGGATTGTTTATACTCTAGCTAAAACACACATAAGCACACACACTTATCCCTTTTACTGAAGCATGTGTTCAAATGACAGTCAGTTGGATTTGATCGAAGATCATAAGTTTTTACATATTTGTCGAGTCCATGCCAATTCAAGTGCACACTCATTAAAGCAAAAAAGGGGATGTAGCGAATATTGAGAAACCCTGAATTTCATATAAATATTTCATAGATTCTACTTTTATTTCTACTCATCGTTTATTACCACTAATATAATTTGTAATGAAAGGTATTGCATTAAATTATAAGAGAACATAAAATGGAAGCAGTTTTACTGACTTTTGGACACCAGTGTGTCATTAAAACTAGTTTATGGTACTTTGTAGGTCTCTCCCTCTTCTGCATTCTCTTGTCATGTTCAATTTATATGCAAAATTATGTAATATGTTTCATGATTGTATCCACACAAGCCCACTAATGGAGTGTATGACAATTTGATTAATGCTAAGCAGATTGTCATGCTTATCTGTAAATTAGTTAAGACCTTTTATTTTTAACTCTGCATCCTTCATTCAGAATCACCGCCATGTTCAGTCAACATTGTTCTCTTACAATGTTTGATTTTTTTTAAACAAAAGAACATCTGTTCAGATTCAAACCTTTGCAGGAAAAAAAATCCTGCAACTTGTTTCTCCTTCTATGTGGTGCTTCCACAACCGTTCCTTTAAATCACAAGTTGCCAGGGCTTTATCTCTAAGACTATCCTTAAGGTGTGCTCACATGATACTCATCATGATCCCGATTTGCCCTGATCATATTACCATGTTATAAATCAGATGACATTGGTATACATCGGAAAAACATTGGTATATATCGGAGAACATCGGAGGACTTAGTAGAGTTTTGGGGAAAACTTTGAAGATACAGCACACATTGGTAGTATAAACATTCATTCATTCATTTTCCAAACCGCTTATTCCTAGTTAGGGTCGCGGGGAAGGCTGGTGCCCATCTCAGCCAACTCCGGGCGAGGGCAGAGTACACCTTGGACAGCTCGCCATGAGAGACATGGCCTGCATTTGGTAACCCAGTTAGCTGCACTGGGGGGACAGCAGTGACATCTGTTGACAGTAGGGTTTGAACCCCCAACCCTGGGATCAGCAATCCAGCACCTTACCACCAGGCCACCGCTGCCCCTGTAGTATAAACATTGGTCTAAAATTTGGGGGAAAAATAGGAACAACATCAGAAAATATTCCTGCCACATTTCCAGTAAATTCATACGTTTTTAAATAAATACAATGTCAAAGATACCAGAACAACATCGGTGTAAATCGGAGTGACATTGAATCGTATCGATTGTAAGAACACTGGAGGAGACATCAGAATAACATGGAAATCACATGGGGTAATAACCAGAGAACATCAGTACATTTATGGAACAAATTCATCTGAAATATTAAACTAACTTCGAAATAACATCGGGAATAAATCCAGACTATTAGTATCAGTAGCATGTGAATGCACCTTAAATATCTTTAGCATGGAAGGACTCGTAGTGTAAATGGAATGGTAATGACAGTTAAAAGGGTAAAGTGAGTGTAATTTTAGGGTCAGTGTCACTGAGGCTTTGCAATTTAAACGCAATAGTGTGATTGAAATTACATTGTGCGCCTAATGGCCCAGTTTTGATACGCCTCCATGTTCTTTTGCAGCAGATTATTTCACAGAGGCTCTTGCTTCTGAACATATAATATGGACACTATCAATTTTTATGACACTTGATTAGTTGATGTTTCCTTTGATTAATAATTGAGTACTCAATATCTTATAGTATCGTTAAACCTGTTTATACACTCTGCTTGTTTTAATGTTTGTTTTTTAAATTATCCTAATTTTTTCTCATGCACTGCATTGCTGAGAAAAATACAGCAATTCACTGTCTCTAACATGCCTTTTTTATGCTGTAACAGAAGTAATAAAAAATAAAAAAAGTTTTATTAATCTTAATCTCAGTTTTAAATAACTTTGTTTATTTAAATAATTCTTGATTGAATAATTGGATTTGTTATAGCTAAATTAAGTTAAAGGCCTCCATTTAAATGGATTTAATGTTACAACACAATAAAAATGTTTCTTTCATAATACGTTCATAATGTATATGTTTTATTTTCATAGGTGATTAAAATATTAATAATAGTTCCTTTAGTAGCTTAGCTATTGCTAAGAGAGAAAAGTCTTGGGAGAAAAAACTACTAAAGCAGCTGTTTAAGGTACCCATTCACTTCGCACGGTTATTAAATAAACATGAAATACACACAAGTTTTATCGCTTTGAAGTAAAATGGAATTGCCCACAATGTCTTTGCGAGTGTCAATGACCCCTGCAATGGACACGGTGATATTAGTAAACATTGCCATTTTTAAATAAATTTCTGTTGAATTTGTATGCCTTCTTCTTTTTCCCAACACTTGATCTCAGTGTTTTCCACTTTCTATGAATCAATGTTGCACTGCCAAGTTTTCATACATGCAAAAGATCATTCCTCCAGTCATGTTGTCTTGTTAACAGCATCTAAACAGGCATAGAACCAAATTAAGACGTAACACAGATGAATAACAGATACTAAGCATGTGAGCTGGCGTGGTTTTGCCAGGAAACATTTATTTTCAGCCAAAATGAACTGATTGTGTGTTGGCATCTTTAAGGCAAATTTATACTTCTGGGTTCACATGCATTTACATCACGGACCAGGGAGAAGGATGTCCCATGAGCTAACTACACATTGTGTATATATGCGGTGCTGTGCAGTGGGAGAAATCTGATTGGGTAGTGGGGGGTGGGGGGGTGTCTTTGGTTCAAATAGACATGATATTTTTTTCCTGCACATTTAATCAAATTCAGTTTCATGTTTCATTTAAATCAGAGTAATACTGTTTTAAAGTGTAAACAATACATTTTTCCCTTCTCATATAGAGTTCTTTCTCTTTTCTATAGATCAGCTTGCACTCCAAACTAGTTTCTGACACTGTAATCCATTAAAAACCTTATAACAGCTTGTGACAGAAATGGATGAAAAATGCTCTGTAAAAACATAAGGCTGAACATATTCACTCACATATATTTGATTAGGAATGTTTGTGTGTGTGTGTGTGTGTGTGTTTTATTTTTTTTAAATAACCACGTGTTCATGACAGACCTAGAAAGGCTAGAACAGTAGCTACATTTTTTGTGGTTTAAACAAGCCTTTTCTTAACTGGCACTCAGATTTAGGGAGCGGAGTAAACACATTTCAACTAAGATGAAAAGGAAAAATAGCTTGCAGTTAGGTTGAAAGGCAGGTTCTGAATTAAATTTTGAGTTTGGAGATTGTATTCAGAGATTAAGATGAGCGGGTAGGCTGCCTAAAGAGAGTGGCAACATTCCTGCATATTGCGGTCCGTGTAAACAGAAAAGTTTGTCATCTGTTGGAGAACGCTGTAGTCTTGCACTATTGCCTTCAGCACAGATAGGTGGTAGATGTTTGCCAATAAGAAAATGTTTCCATAAGATAAGACATGGAGGTGGATACGAGTACACAGGTACAGTTACACATCTCCCAAGTTGTTACAAGGCAACAGCAGTGTTTTCTTCATTACATGGTGCTCAGATTGTACCATATTTCCAGAGCTTACATATTTTATTTTATTTTAATGAAAATTGATGTGTTTAAAGGAAATTTGTTCCAGGCATGCTATCGCTGATATTTATAGCAGAGAAGCTAATAGATGCTAACTATTCCTTGAAGTTAACAGATGATGATATAGTCCATCCGAAAAAAAGACAGCGGCACTAGGTGAAACACTTGGCCTGTTTGTTTTGGGGAAATAGTACTCCTTTGCTAATTTCCCATTGATAAGTATCTGACAGCTCATAGTCAGGCACTTTATCTACGGCTGAAGAAAATGGTTTCTTCAGAGTGTGAATTGATTTTGCAGGAAGCTGGTGCCACACAGCATCTGAAAGAGCTCACTGCGTTTTCTAAATTGCGCCCATTTTGTGGCTTTTTCTATTTGCATGTAAATTATCAATTACTGCTTTTGGCAGGCCTCCGCCGCCATACTTCTGTCTCCAATGAGCGAGTGCTGTTAGGAGGGAGCCGTGTTATTTCACCTTAACAAATCACTTTAGTACTCCCCTTTCCAGCTGCAATTACCAACCGTTTGCTCTGCTGGCTACATTGATTTTTTTTTCTGCATGTCTCTGCACTTAGGCTGGTTGGGTTTTTTAAATTGAGAGTGTATTATGAGGAGGTAAGCTGTAGTTTAATGCTCTTCTCTGTTCCAGGATGTCTAATTCAGTGGAGTCAGACTCATGCAACTCCACCACTTGAGCTGAAGCGTTTAGAGTGTTTGCTGAATGAAAGACATGGTAGGTGCATGCTAGATCAATAAAACCAGGTATATTTGTGTATTAAAACCTGAAAAATGAAAATCGGCAAACTGTGAAATTACAGGTTGCTGATTTATATAGTACATAGTGCTGTTTCAAGTGAAGTATCAGCTCTTACTGGTTATGTTGAGCCAGCATTGAGTGGGACTTTGCAGGCACTCAAGAAGAGAAGTAAGATTTGTTTAAGCATTGCAGAGATTGTAAAAACGCTATTATCAAATGCTTGAAAAGTCTGTAGTGATTTTAGTGAAAGGAAATTCACAATGAAATTATTTTGCATGTTCTTTTCATTCCTGTTAGTCATTTCCTTCTGGTTTATTTACAATGTAGTAAATTAATATAAGATATATATACTGTATATTTATGCTTCAAATCCATTGATTTTCAGCAGAAAGGCCACAAACGAGTTTGGAGTCAAGAAGTAAAAGCTGGTCTCGCCGGTATTTCAGCCATCATTAAATCAGCATTGGTCAGATATTAATCAATAAACATCAGCATGGCTAGGGTTTCCAAAGAAATGTGGTATATTGTGATATAACCTTTCGCCGAAAAAATACATAAAGCTAATTGTATGTGTGAAACATCTTTCTTCACACTTTAATAACATGCAAAGGGTGCTCATGTGAAGATGTATTCTAGTATAAGTTTACATGTTTTTAAGCTGTTTGCTCTGTAGTTAATATCCAGTGCGGGTGGAATGCTGTAGTACTTTCAGTGTTGTTGTGTGTGATTATGTGCAGTGTTTTTTTCTCCTGACTTTCCCATCCAAATGAAATTGCAGCTCTGCACCAAATTTTCTACTACATTTGTTTCCTCATGAATGTTTGCATATTCCAGTGATTGCTTTCTAGTAGATTCAAATATGCAGAAATAACAGTTTCTCTCTCCTGGAGTGAAGCATGTACTCATTTCACTCACTATAATTGTGTTTCTGTAAAACGGTCAATTGTTCCACTTGCACAAAGGACGACGTAGGTTAGCGGTGCTGTTTTGCATTGAAATGATACAGGATCCTCTTTTAACTTGGAGATGGTGATCCTCAAAATGTAGATCTTTCAAAAAAATACTCTTGTGAAGTTGTCAATTTTCATACGTTTGGTTATGCATTTTGATTTTTAGAGAACATTTGAATAAAAATGATCATGTAATAGGCTAACCATAAAAAAATTATTGGAAATTTACATATTAGATATTTTCATATTTGAGGAGGGAGACAAAAGCTCAGGACATTTATTTTAAAGGGCTTTAATCAAATATCAGAAGTGTAAAGATTTCCGGTATTTGAATAGCACCATTTTCACCCCAACCTTATTAGATGTACAATGATAGGTTCATGTCTATGTGATACGTATCATGTTGTGAACCTTTTCTAAAATTTTCACTTGTTTACACAGTGCTTACCTCTGTACTTATCATATCTCATGAATAATCCTAATACATTACCAACTGATCAATACAGGCAATGATAATCTACATACCTCAAAGGCACAAGCAGCACTTGTTGAAAGTTATTTCTGTTCAAATCTCCAGATTAATATGTTTCTGTGTGCAAAACTTTAGGCCAATAGCTTCTGTTTTAAAGATTTTATGAACAGTTATTTGAAAACCGAGTCCTATGGATGACTGATGTCATCAAGGCCCAAGTTAACATGTACAAGTACAAGAATTTAATACATTTACATTTATTTACAGAATTGTATTGGAGCTGTTAAAGGTGTTTAGATTAAAATAATATTCTGTGCAGTGGGGAAACAGTAATATAGTAATGCTATAGTCTTCCATGTTAACTTGTGTCTTGATGATGTTGTGTTGTCATACTACAAATTGTTCAATTAGCAGCTACCGTTCCATGGTTCTGCACACAGACAGATTTTAGTATTAAGTTTAACTTTCAACAAGTGCTGTCTTTTCCTTTAATTTTTGGGAGCACCAGATAACATGACGAGAATGTGGATTAGCTATGCTAAATGGCCCCTGCATATACCTACATGTACATGTGTGTCTATGGATGGTGGACCATCCTTCATTACTTTCAGACTTAAAGCTAGACATAGCCCAAAAACGAAAAGCTGAGGTTTAGTCGACTAAGTGTAATTAAAAACAATGTGCGTAATGAATTTTTAAATAATTTTTATATTAAGTGCATAAAAAAATACAAAAAATGTATTAAAAGAACAAAAAAAAAGTTATAAAATCAGTGATTTTGCTGATATGTGAGCGCGGCCATATTTTATTTGCTGATGACGTACAAGCGCCACTAGAGCCAAATCATTTGATTCAACAGGACTGTACTGTGTACGCGGAGTGCGCAGACTGCGCACACGGACTGTGCATACAGTGCGCAGAGCTGAATAGAATGAGCACACCATCTCTGAATGCGTGTGCTGAAGTGTTAGACAACAAACTACCGAGTATGTATGTATTATTTTTCGTTTCTATAGAAACTCCCTGGAATTAGCAATAAGTCAAGAGTGTGACCGCTATTCACAGATCTAATAATTGAACATATTATCGCTCACTTGTTTTGATTTGTGCTGTTCACATCTGTGTAAACGGTGTGTGTGTGTGTGTGTGTGAGAGAGAGAGAGAGAGAGAGAGAGAGAGAGAGACTGTATTAAGTAAGTAGTAAGTGGTATTAAGATGCAGATGTTAATTCACGGAGGTTTATAAAGTAGTGGCGCTTGTACGTCACACTCTTGCCGGATATCGCAGGGAGGCGCGTGATTTGAAACTAGAAGATGCCAATGTGGATGCACCCCTGGTGGCAAAATGGACCGAAAAATTTATTCGTTATTCCATTAGGATGTACTTTATTGCAAAAATAATACCGCAGGTGTACATATAACGATGCTATTTACATAATAACTTATACTTGCATTGAGGGCTATGTTTAACTTTAATGGATCTAGGAAGTTATTGAGAGAAACTAGATGTTACATACTTTCAAGCTCCTTTTTTTCTATTTGCACTTACACTGTTAGTAGCAACACTGCAGTGACCTAAGCCAACCAGTGTATAGCATAGCGATGTCACTAGTTTGTTGTTTGTTTTCATGTAAATATGCATCTTTTTCATGTTTTTGTGTTGCCATGAAAACAAGCAGCTAGCAGTACAAAGACTTAAACATTTCTACTTTCGTGGGCTGTGCTTCGGTTGAATATTACAATAGAAACGGTTCATTTGACTGCATCATAAAAAGGGAGATCAGCAAATGGCATATTCTGACAGTAAATTCTTTATTTTACATGATCACCGTACATGTACGTCTGTACCAAATCCCTGCACACTTAGATCACTCATGGTTCATCTTGTACTAGAGAGTAGCTACCCTGAAGTAGGAGCTAAATAAATCCATAAGAACTGGGATCATCCTCAGTCCCTATAGTGCCGACACACATCAAACGAGGTACTTCCTTTAATAGTTCCAAGAACTATGAAAACGTTCCTCAGGATTGAAAATGACTCAGATTATATTTCTGACTTGCACCTAGTGTTTTTGGGATAGATTCCATATCCACTGACCAGGATAAAGTGGCTACTAAAAAGGAATAGGGCATTTTCTTTAAACAAACAAAACCTGAAATCTCACTGAATGTGCTCATTTAGATGCGGAAACTTCGTTTTGTAATTGTGCTTGGGAATATTCTCTGACCAAACCTTATTTGTACGAGCATGAGGATAGTTTTTAATGCAGACAACAAGGCACTTCTATAAGTCATCCTGGATAGGTTTGCTTGCCAAAGCTTCAAATGTAAATGTAGGGTAAATGTTGTGTCTATGCGGTAGCTAAAACAAACAGGTTACTGAAAGGAAAAGAAACAGCTTGTTCGACAGGCTAATAGTAAAGTAGAAGACTCTTGTTGTAAATGGTAAATAAGCATTGCCATATAAAGTTATGTGGGGTCGGTGGTGGAGTGGTTAGGGTGATGGGCTCATTATTTAGCGGTTGTGGGTTTGAATCCCCATTAAACCCCGACACTGCTAAAATCCCAGGGCAAGGTCATAACCAAAAGTGTGCCTCTGACAATCCAGCAGTATAAATGGTACCAGTAAAAATCCTGGGAAGCTAACCTACGATGGACTCCATTGAGGAGGAATTGAACTCCTCATTGCTTCATGTTATGGAAATTGGGATAAGCTCTGGTTCTGATGAGCCTGTAAGTTCAGGTGTAAAAGCCCAACAGACCTTACCTTACCTTACTGACCTATATAAAGGTACAGGTGTAATGCTTAGTGGTTTCATAAAAATCTGCAACCATTTTACGTCATGTTTCCAAATTATATAAGGATTAAAAGTTTGTTGAACATTTGGAGGGAAGCAAAAGCGGTGTAGTGTTTCCCATGTTTGCATCGTGAGTTTGAGTCTTATCATGTTCATGGTTTTTTTCTGGGTACTTTAGTTTCCTTCTGGGCATAGTCTAATTGGTTGTTCCGATTTGACCTTAGGTGTAAGTGTGAATGGGTGAGTGTGTTGCCCTGCGATGCACTGGCGAGCTGTTCAGGATGTACCCCACCTCTGCCCAGAGTTGGCTGAGATAGACTTCAACCTCCTTGTTACCCTAATAGGATTAATGATTAAAGAAAGAATATTTGGTGCCGTTTCACTAGTTCTCGCTAAACTCTTGAAGTCTTGTGGGCTTCCAGATATCAAGCACTGTACTGTATGTGAACTGACCACAAAAATACAGCTGATTCTCTCGATTCACCACATTTTCACTGTGTTCTCAGAGAAGGCTATGTATGCTTTAAGTAGGCCATTCAATCCATTTAACAACTATCTGTGTTTGGTCCTGTGACATGAGTTCATTATTATCATCCTCAGATTCTTCTTACATCCTCCTGATTGACCTTCCTTATTGGAAGTAAAGCTGTGGCTCTGACTCGCGCCAAGAAACTTAAGAGTCTTCACGCTGCCATTATTTATATTTCTGTAGACTTAATAGTGACTTAATAGGCTATCTGTCAAAGTGCTATGAGTTGTAAGATCAGTAAATTAGATTTGACGATGACACGCACCACCATACATGTTTATGGTGCTTGGGTGCATATATAAAGTGTCTCTTTCTCTCACTGGCTCTGTCCTTAGTTAGCAGTGAACTATGAAGGAGCTTAGCCAGGCATTCAGGAAACCTATCACATTAAACTGTGGTAACTGCTATATGTAATGAATTTCGGATTAGGAGCGACAAAGCGGCTCTACGATAACCTTTTTGGAAGGACACTGTAGATGGGAGGGAGTCTTGGGTACATGGGATTTCATGTCGTGCCAGCTGCTTGCAGTTAGAGTTTGAAACTTTCCTGCATAGTCTTTGAAAGAAGTTGCCCTCCCCAAATGCACATAGAATGTGTCATTAACGCAGAGGGTAGCGTGAGTGTTCAGTTTAAATGTATACAGGGTGCTTAGGAGCGCTTCATGGAAGATACTTTGCATTCTGATCCCAGTTTAACGTGTGCTTTATCTGGTTGCAGGTGCGCTGGAAGCTGTAGCTCTGCATGGGGAGAGAAGGAGCTTCCCCACCAACTCTATGAAGGGAGGGGAGGGGGAGGGGGGCCCACGCACTACAACAAAAGCCTACACTGCAAACAGGTTGGAGCGCCTTTCCATTTTTATGTAGTTTAATTTTTTTTTTGACATGGGGCCATTACATATCACTCTTGATGTTATAAAAAAAATTATGTATTTTTTCTATCTTGATCGTTTGAGCTTTTTTGGTATCCTTGTTTTAATATCTGCCATACATCCTTGCCACAGAGTTTTAGAGACCGAAGTCCTAGCAGATGTTCTTGTATTATTGTTAATGTAGCATGATCCACTGAGGTAAACATGTGAGATTGGATAAAGCGCTCCGTCTGTCCTCGTTCCTCCACGAACACATTCTTGAGTGCAAACAAAACTTCCGACGGTATTTCGATCAAATTTATGGCATCAGGCTTGACTTCAGTGCCTTCAAACGGCTTTTGATTTTGCTGCAGTTTTCTGTTCGATTTGCTGTGAAATGTTTTAGGAAGTTTGTTCGCAGTGCATCATGAGCATGACAAGTACCGGATTCATTTGAGTCACCCTGGGGCCTGGAGGTAACATGTGGCCAAGGAGTCTGGTAGTGTTTACGTGCAAGGGGCTGTTGCCTCCATATGAATCTGGCTCATGTCTGTGGATGCCGCGGGCCCTCGGGGCCCCAGCACCTGCAAAATGGAACAACAGAGTTAAAAAAACAGGGAGGAAGGGGGGAAAAGAGGGGGCGAGAGAGAGAATCAAATGACAGAGGCTAATGCTTTGTACTGGAAGGGTTTTCTTTTCTCTTTGATTTACAGCGCGAACATTTGTTATGACTTGATAAGGGGTCATGATATCCTGTATTGACACCAGTGAACTGTCAGGGTGATGTTTCATAAACGTTCATTCCTCTATTTTGGCGATGTTTATTTATTTGTTTATATATATATATATTTTTTCTGTACTTGGCATATTTGAATTGACTCTTTGGCACCTTATGAAATGAGTTAAAAAGAAAGCATTTATATAGATTTTCTTCGCGTTATTATTTTAGTAGGGGATTAAGATTTATGCCAGGCCAAGACAGCGAGAGAGGGGAAATAAATAAACAAGGACAGTTGTGCTTAATCTCGCTTAGTGTAGTGTGAATGCAGAGCAGTGCCTTGGCCTGACAAACATCTGCCTCACACACAGCCGAGCGGGATCCGCTAAAGCGATTAGCGCGCTAACGTCAGCCTGCGGAGACTGTGCTTGCTACAGAAGCCAGAACGCCAGGCTCTCCTCCCACACTACACCTGGAGCCCTGACATACACACTCATGCACACAGAGAGGGACTCTAGTGGCTGTCGCCACACACTCTGATACTGATCAAAGCAATGCATAGCTGTAAAGATTGATCAATCTGTTCATAATAACAGATATGCTTATCATAGACTTTTTTAAATGTCAGAAAGGTTTTTTTTGTTTATTAATTACAAAGTATGTAATGAAAAGTACTGTTCCTTCGGGCGTAGTTGTTATTTTACACTTCCTCTGCACTCAGATGGGGCCTCTTTGGGAGACACGAAATCTTTCCGTTGTGACATGCAAAAGGGTAGTGTATCCTGCCCAGGCTTTCACAGATAACCTCATTAAAAGGAAGGAGGGGTGATATTTCCTGCAAGTCTTCTTTTTTCTCCTCTGCTTCTCATGCGCAACCTTTTGACCTCTTCTCATTTTGTTTTAATATTAAAACCTTCCTCAGTGTCTAACTGTGTATAACTATATAATGAGTGTGTGGTGTGTAGGGAGAGTGAACCTGCTCTGTACATTTATAGTCACTGGTGTTCAAATACACAGCAGAGTTCTGTACTAGTATTTCGTAGCCTCATGTTTTTTTTTTTTTTTTTTTTTTTTATTTTTTTTTTTAAAAGATAAATTAAGATGACATCTCAGTGTAAGGAAAGAAACTTTTCCAAAGAAAGCAGTGCAAAATTTCTTACTAGGAACACATTAATGCCACACTGTACATGGTAAAGGGAAATGATGTCAACACTCGCAGGATTTGCTAACAGAACACAATATGAATTACTCAAGGCGTGTGGTTTCCTTCTGTCAACTGGTCTGGAAATTTGGTTGAAGACGTTTCACTACCTATCCAGGGAGCTTCTTCAGTTCTCCTTCAGTTCAGGTCTTCTTGAGAACTAAAGAAGCCCTG
>JAQNCB010000028.1:28662861-28674438 GCA_030068295.1 Euristhmus nudiceps | reverse complement strand
TTATTTCTACACAGAACATTCATACTCCTAAAGTACATGCGCGATAAGACTTTATTATGTTAATTCTTTCAATTGGGTAAGTTTGAAAATAGGGTTATGTTTGGCTTTAAGTGGTGCTGTTTACAGTTTGAGGTATGGGAATGCATTGGCAGCATGTATTCAGTCGACTGCCCCTATAATATTGGAGCAGCAACAGAATGAAAACGCCATCGATTAGGAGCTGTTTATGTTTAGGATAGGAGAATTGAATATATTGTCTTGCCAGAAGATTTATACTCTCTAGGACTTGCAGGAGAGCACGACTGATAGATGTCTCTGATATTATATCCACCTGGTCTTCGAGTTCCCTTTGAAACATCCCTGTGGTCAAAAATCTCAGAGCAGTCAGTATGTGGACATTTGATGGTACCTGGTACCAGGAGTGCCTGTAGTACACAGCTCCATAAGCAAAGCTCTTTGTCACCCTAAAATGGCTAAGTCACTTATAAGATGATTTTCTTAATAAAAACTGGTAAATGAGGCCCATTGTTTTTTTTTGTGAGAGAGTTGTGTTTCTATTAAGCAATCAGCAGTGTGATGATCTCAGGTCAAATTCTTCCATTCCATAATCGTGCAGCCATATTGCAGAGTCTCTCATCTGGAAACATACCTAATGATGTGATGCTTTGACTGTACTAGATTGCTAAGAGTTGCTCTGGGAGGTTCCATAATCTCAATAATGATGAATATGTATAGCTGAATTGTAACACTTAATAATAAGATGCATTGAGCCTAAATGCACTGGTGAGCTGATATTGGACTAAAATGTTAAATCATTATTAATGTATACATTAATGTATACAACTTCATTTAAATTAGTATTTTTAATGAATGTGCAGAATGGTTCATTTAATGAGTAGCCAGTACGAGGGGCATTTAAGACCGATATCTCTATTTTAAATGATTTGTGATGTCGTATGGGTTGTGTGTGGTGTGATCCTTGATTGATGCTTGGGACTAGATGTATTCTAAAATATTCATTCATTCATTTTCTAAGCTGCTTAATCTTAATTAGGGTCTCGGGGAGGCTGGCGCCCCTCTCAGCTGACTCTGGGTGAGGGTGGGGTACATCCTAAACAGCTCACCAGACCATTGCAGGGCCAACACACATACAACCATTCGCAATCACACCTAGGGGCAATTTCAACAGCCAGTTAGCCAAAGGTGCATGTTTTTGGACTGTGGAAGGAAACTGGAGTACCCAGAGGAAACCCACGCATCGGGAGGACATTTAAACTGCACATAGAAATGCCCCAGGCCTGGGAATCAAACCCAGTCCTTCTCATTGTGAGGCAGACGTGCTAACCACTGTGCTTCCATGCCACCCATGCTAAACAAGAATCGTTTTTAACAATATAAATCTATTATGTATTAGTCATCATCAGTATGTGCTTGTTATTGGGATACAGAGTCATTTATATATATAAATCATGAAGCTGACTAATCTCACACCTTTTATTTGATAAACAAAATATATTAATAAGAGGGACATTACACAGCATGCGCTTCTCAGACACATTTTTTAATTATATTCATGAATAGATATGAATCAGCGCATATGTGACTTGTATATGTGCTGCTTGTAATGTTTCGATGTAATATTTTGTCATTTGTCATTTTTTTATGGCTTTCTTTAATCTGGTTAACCCTCCACACAGTGTTGGAACTATACAAAACTGATCTGTGGTTAAATGATTATTATAATGGTGTTGTAATACTTTGCTTAGGTGTTTACACACTATGCTGTGTTTCTCCATTCCAGACCAGCTCTATGATTGATGAGGATATAAGAGTGGATTTGCTAAACACTAAACAAAGAAACCTACTGCGTCCTCTGGTAAGGTTCTTGATTGATGATCCTTCATTGCTCATTTCTGCTAATGACTCTAGCTCCAATCACAGATTTACAATCATGCGTGCTTCTTGCATGAAAGGATTGCTTTCTAAACCTTCTCTACTTGTATAATTGCTGGTTGAAACAGGAACGCATGGATTGTGTTGTGTAAGGTAATATTTCCTGAGTGCTGGCAAATGACAAATTCATTTAGTGTTTTTGAGTAACAGCAGAACACACTGTACAACATGAGTCATAATTAGCAGCAGGGATTCTCGGATCGCTCTACCTCTTTGTTGCTTCTCCTCAGAAAGCTAGTGTCATTTTTCCTTTTCTTTTCGACGTCATTATTAATGACAGGTGGAATTAGTGCGATAAGAGATGTACTTAAAAAAATACCAGTTTTACATCACTGTCTAACATAGTTTGAAGCCAGCCTTGGGGCCTTTTCCTCCTGACCTAGTCATGCTATAGCCTTATGTTGTATATGACCGAGGCTATACTACTGTATGAATACATGGCATCTGCATTATGTTAATCAGCTCATGATGGGGTGCGGTAGCAGCCAGGTTACTTGGAGAGAGAAGCGACCTGTAAATTATGAATGCAGCCTTTGATTTGTGCCTGAGAAAAGAAAAGGAGAAGCTGGGGAAGAACCTCAAGTCATGCATATCAGATTATCTTCCCCCCTTCAGCCCCGTCTCTTGCTCTCTTTTTCTCACTTTACTAAATTTCTCTTATCATCCTCAACGAGCAAACTTGAACACAAGCTGAGCTGTGTGTCTCCAGTCACATGAGAAACAGAGGTGCTGACGAGCTGGAATGCCTGCCTTGGTATTTCCTGATGTTTCATAAACACACACACACACACACACACACACACACACACACCACACACACACACACAGTTTGTTCGTTTACAGACAGTGGCTCTGAAAAAACGGACAAAATAAGTAGGATTTCATTCACTTGCTGTAGGATTAAGGTTTGCAGTTGAGTGAACTGTATTTAATCATCAGGTATAATTCACAACGCCGTTACTGCCTGACACGCTGAGTATATACTTTACAGTATGATCTTCTTGACTCTGCATACTCAGGGTGTAAATTGCTGATCCTCTCAAATATATAGAAGATTCCTCTCTGCCTGTGAGTCTACACTAGGAGAACACCGCGCCTTGTGTTTGCATGTATGTGAATTTTGTTGTGTTGCAACATGCTTCAGTTCTTCATTTTCAAGTATATGTATTTCACATATGTGCGTGTGTGTGTGTGCGTGTGTGTGTGTGTGTGTGTGTGTGTGTGTGTGTGTGTGTGTATTATTCTCTGCAACTAAAATGAAGACCCTTTCCCCTTGCTCATACCCAATGCAGTGGGTGATTGCTAAAGATTATAAAGCAATTAGCCTGGTAATTATACATAGCCGACTCCTCACAAGAGAAGAAATGATTTTGGGATAAAGCATGATTAAATTTATCCATGCTTTGTTAAGTGTTACATTAATTTCTGGAAGTCTTAGTGTAGATGCGGTGTGCGGTCCTAAAAGGTTTGAGATACTAATTAGAGGTTCTTTAGTAGTAATGAAAACAAAGCGCTTGCATGTTATCAGCCTAGAATTCTTGTAGTATAACAATGTGCTCGGCCTAATGCTCACATCTCCAAGCAGGGGAATTTCCAGTAGACAGAGAGAGAAATGGGTTTTACAAGGAGCAAGTCAGTGGTGTTTGTACCTTACGGTGTGTGTATTTGTGCGTGTGTGTGTATATGGTGTATGAATAATGGAGCCATTCTTCAGCTGTCTGGGTGCTGCTGTTGTACAGTGGTGGTGTGTTTGCACTTGGGTCTACTTTCAAACGCTTGAGTCCTCAGCTGTAGGAGGCCAAGCTGCAACACTGAGTTACAGTCCGAAACTAAAAATGCCAACCAAATCCTGAGTGTCGTGGATGCAGGTACTGAAATAAATCCTGGTGTGGATTTTCTGTGCACATATAAGTGTTAAAGAATGACAATTGCTCTTTGTAGGTCATGCTTGCGCATGGTTGAATGTTTGTTAATGATATAAATAGGCCATTACGTTTTGGACCGTGTTCAGGAGTAGAGGCTTGGGAGGGGAAAAATCCTAATAATTGAAATCATGGTAATTGTATACCGATCCTGTTTGTTGACTTAACGTTTGCTTTGTCAAGAAACCATGTTAACCTCAGGAAGAGGAAACGTGGGTGTAAAGTCACCAAGGGCAACCCACGAGTGGCATCACTAAAGGAAATGACTATGAAAACAAATCCGATTTTTTTTCTTTCTTTGAAAGAGCACGTTAAACAGAAATCCTCTACCGGCTCCACTGGTTTATGGGCAGTTCTGGTTTTCATTACAAACACCATCAAATAAATCCATGCAGCATAATATGCGCTTAAGTCTTGTGACCAGACCTCTGACTATTGACGACTTTCCCCTTTTGGAGTAACGACTTTCAGTGTTCACTGCCTGGGCTTCAGCTTTGGCTAAGTGAGTATGATGAATGGTCAGATGGATAATAAATAACGTGTATGAATTCACCAGGCTCGTTGCACACTGGTGCCCCTGAGCTCCAGCCACATCCCGGCTTGTATACTTTTAACCTTACTCATGCAGACAAATGGCTCTCGAGTCCACCATTCAGACCGGATTGAGGATGTAGAGCGGAGACAAATAGCATTAGTGGGAAAAACAGATCCGAGTAGGAGGCAGTCACTGGATCTGGATCTGGTAACGCACAGACACGCATGTAACCATCGAGCAATTCGATCTGACTGATCTTGTTTGGAGCGAATCATAACATTTTCTCCGGTCTTAGAAGTTCTTTCTATGTGAGCTGGGGATGACCTACACACCACTAAAACACCAAAGCCCACTCTGTCTCTAAGTGTAGCTACTATTCCAACAAGCTTGCTGAAAATGAGTGTGCGGTGCATCTCGCAGATGCATGATGCGCAGCTGCCATTCAGTAACTGCAGTAAATATTTGTGACTTCACAGCAGGCTGAGACATGATCTCATCTGCCTCTGCCAAGGCTTTAACATGTAGGCGCACGCTGCTCAGATTTTAATCACCGTGCATTCAATTGGCTTGTAAGAGCAACTTTTCTCACATGGCCAGGAATAAGGTGGACGTCCCAAACCTTGGTTACTGAATACAAACAAACGTGATCGTGATTGGTCTTATCATACAATAAAATACAAGTATTTCCTAATCATTTCATTCAGCCATGAATTAGCATTTTATCTTCCTGACTCCGTGCCAGATCTAGGGCAAATTTTCAGTCACAGTAATTGCACCAGATGTCTTTTAGGAAATACACAGTGGGACTGTGCAAGTATGTTTTTATCCCCCTAATTATTAATTAATTTTATTTACTAGTCATTGTTTTTATAGGATTACTTATACAGTCTCTGCACTGTGTTGTGAAATTAATATTGGGTTGTTTAGATTTATTCTGCTTTAAAGAAAATTGCAAAATTCTGGAAAAAACCCAAAACATTCTTTCGATTCAGTTGATAAATTGTATGAAAACAATTCCTGCAGTGTATTTCTGAGACTTATTCTGATTTATCCGCAACTAAGCAAGTGTTTTCTTATAAGCTGTAATGGCCTGGTAAACTGTTCAGGGTGTCCCACGCATTCACCCAATGTCGGCTGAGATAGGAGCCCCCCCCCCATACCCCAGTAGGATTAAGCTGTTTTTCAAATGAGAAAGAGTATTTTGTTATAAGGCCAAATAGAAAGACAAGTCCTTCACCATACATGGAAGGGGCACTGACCTCGGGGCGCCATGAATGTGCCGTGCATGGCTTCTGCTGGACATAGGGAAGTCTGCCTAGGTACGTCACTCTTAGTACTTGTGTGCTGCGGTCAATGAAGGCATGGTTTGATATATTTAGAACTTATGCAAGTGAACACGGCTGATTTCTTATAACTAAAGGATTATTTAAGACTTTTAGATTTATTTAATGGAAACTTTTTAAGATATTAAGAGCAATCTATTTAAGAAATGCCAACATAGTCCAACATGTTTCAGTATATCAGTGTGCTGGAAGAAGAGCACAATGCCCTAGAGGGGCTTTTGAAAATAAATTCAGTTCAATTCAAATTTCTCCATTCAGTTATTATTATTATTATTAATATTATTATTATTATCATTATTATTATTATTATTATTATTATTAGTAGTAGTAGTAGTAGTAGTAATAAAATTTTTATTATTATTATTATTTCTTTCAGATCACCTTTTGAACTTGTTGTACAACCCCTGTGTTGTTTATTTTGACTGCCGAAAATTGCAATATTTAAATGACAAGCTGGTAGTTAATGTTATTGTGATACATTAGCATAAATAATTTCTTCTCCTCTATAACACATTGATACATTCAAGTGATCCCTCAGTAATCTCAGAATGATTGCTATTTGCTTAACACAGCAACAGAATTGAGATGAATATGACAAAATGTGGCCCTAATCTCACACTCTAAGCAGCTATAACACAGTGTGGCACACAGGAATCTGTAGTGTTTATTTAAAGGGCGTACATGAGCTCACCGTCAGAATCTGCAAGATAGCAGTCACACTTGCAGGCAGTTTGTTCTTATGTTTACCTAGACGCCAGCGAAACTGTGAAAGGATGGTTGCGTTTCTGTTAATAGTTAACTTTGAGAAACCTTTCACTAATACACTAAGCATGTTTTATAAGGACAGCCGCACTTCAGGGCTTTTCATTAACCGAGTAGTTCAGGTCAAGGTTCATTGCAGTAGTGGAGTAGAACACGCAGAGTTATACTTAAAGATCAAAATATAGGGATTTCCCAACAACGAATGATTTTATTTTCAGCAGACCTCACATGGGGCAGTTTTAAATTTTTTTTGCTTCATTTCAGTTACAAAATATGATGGTGCTATGGCAAAACAGTTGTCATCAGGAAGTGAAAACATGGTGTGAACAGGTTGTAATAAGGATGGTATTCACATTTCAAATGTAACACATTTCAGAAAGGTTGCGAAAGGTGACAGCATGCTAGCTACATGGCAGCGAGACAGTGACTGAGACCTGGTGTGAAAGTTCAAACTCTCAAAGTTTCTGGTGGTCAGTGCCGGCCGACAACGAACACTGTCACGGTGTCAAGACGATGTCACTCCAGTCCAACATGGTTTTTAACCGAGCTGACCCACCGCCAAAACATGGCCCTGTGTAAGGCCTGCTTTCTGGCTAAGATGAATACAGCAAAACCTTTGAAATTAAACATTTTGATTTAGTTACACACTACAGGTGAAATAATTAAACACCCTAATTTTCCCAGTGTTTATTGAAATTTATTCAGTATAATGTCTCATTGTACTCTGAAATTAAAGCAAGTATCTCACAGACCTGTGAATAAGATAAGATAAGATAATCCTTTATTCGTCCCACACACGGGGAAATTGCATATGTTGCGAATGTTGACGAACATAGTCAATTTTAAGTTTTGTCAGGGTTCATAAAAGGTTACAAAACGGTTTGCAAACAGTTTTTCTTGTGGGGAAAAAGAAATCTGCAAACAGTTGTAAACGTTTCCAAACAGGTATAATCATTTGCAAACGGTAGTAAGGCATGTTGTTAAAGTTCTGTTTGATTTGTGAAGTAGTGAACACAGTGCTGGGAACGGTTTGCTCACTTTTTTACAGGGTTAAGGCTGGTTCAATTCCAAGATTCACCTGGTATGTTAACAGGAGTTGGCAGACTGTTCCAAACATTCCCAAACAGTGGCAAAACAACATCAAAATCATCGCGAATACTGTCACTAACATTTGCTAACAGCCAGTATTGTTCGAAAGTGAGCAAACCGCAAACTGTGTTTTGTGAGCACTCTAGAGCGAAATGTTGCTTATTGCTGATAAACCAACTCTAAATGACTGAGACGACCCTGATTCTCACCAAAATTCTTCAGAAAAATTGTCGAATCCAAAGATTTCAGTATTTGTCAGCATTTACTGCACCATAAGATACTGTAATGAATAATGAATGAATATTGAATGAGTAATGTTAATTTTGAAGATGTAAAAAGTTTAAAGCATTAAACAAAAAGAGCTGATGGTAAAAAAAAAAAAAAGTAGTCAGGGATTTGTTCTATTTAGCACAATTACTTGAAACAAGATTCAAAAGACTCATCAAAGTTTCCCGCTTTCGCAGACATTATAGCTGAACACATTTGTTGCATTCGTTCAGTGATGGAAGCCAAATATTGTTTTGAAAGTTCGTCTTAACACTACTGCAGTAGTTCCCACATATGTGTTGCACTTGTTGATTTGCTTTATGTTCAGCCTCCGGTCCACGTTATCCCAAAGCAGGTCGATGGGGTTCAAGTCTGGTGACTGTGTGAACATTTTATAAGCCTGCCGTCTTGTACTTTTCTTCTAAAGTAGTTTTGGATACCGCTTACCTTCTTTTCTTTTCAGGTCTTTCACTGGACTTACATTGCATACATTTCAATAAAAGAGAAAACAATGTGGGTTTTTGAAAAGATTTTGACCAATGTATCCGTCCAAGACTCAAACCGCTTCTGGTTCTTACCACCTGATGAATATTAAACTTCATCGGTGTCTTCAAACAGAAAGAAGTTTAGCAAAGCAGTAATACCTTTTATATTAGGATCTTGCAAGGACACGATGTTGTTGGGAGAAAATATGATGTCCTCATATGAGAAGCGTGGGACCTCAAAAGTATATACATTACATACATAGCAGATAATAGTCAACTTGACTGAATAAAAATTCTGTTTTGAAATAAAGGCGTTTTATATCATTATTATGACTGTTGCACCCTGCTGTGATTTGTACCTCCATCAAACTATAGTGCTCTTCTTTTATATGATCACAGTCCCTGCCATTTACGGTGAAAAATAATAAAATTGTTATGCAGGAAGACACTTATTGACCTGTATTATTTAAGAACCAGTGGTAAATAAATGATGTTGGTATTTGGCTGTTCACAGGTGTTAAAGAGGGCATGCTACGTGAGTGTGTGTGTGTGTGTGTGGTGTGTGTGGTGTGTGTGTGTGTGTGTGTGTGTGGTGTGTGTGGTGTGTGTGTGTGTGTGTGTGTGTGTGTGTATACACCCTGTACTCTGAGCTTGCCCTCATTAGCAGCGCTGTGAGCTGGCTTATGTCAAAGAAGTGTGAGTGTTGTAGTGTGTTGGGCCTGTGTGGGCTCCGGTTCTCACTCGATTACACACTTAATCAAATCGCCTGCTTGTTTATACACTCTGGACTCCCATGGAAAGAAAAAAAAACACACCCCGTTCATTGAGGAGACTCGACCTCTCATTCACCACCTTCCTCTCTCCCACTGCTCACTGGAAACAGTGTGTCTGTGCTATATGCTCTGAATCTTTTCATGCTTTAATGCAGTGAATTATTCATCTGCAATCCCTTGTTTGGTGAAATGCATAGTAATCACTTTATGTGGCAGGGAGCTGTCTTATGTTTTCTGCTTTTAAAGTGTTATTGGAGTTGGTGTTCTTTTAAATCAGTGGCAGAGAGAGTTTATAGATACTGCATTACATTGCTTAACTCTCTACGAGACTGTAGATGTTTGATGAGACAGGCTATTGTGTGTGCTTGGTTAGGTGCTTCTGAGCAATCCTAATGCCTCAGTTATCTCCTAGAGTAATGATTCAGTGAATATAATGGCTGCACACTGCTGCATGCATCATGCCAATAACCAGTCCTCAGAGAGCATGTATTGACTATAGCATTAATGTTTGTTTCATCCCTCTAAACAGAGGACGAAGGGAAACAAATGAAACAAACCAACGACGGTTCGTTTTATTCTCTAGCTTTAAGAGCCACCTGATGCCGAAACTACAGAAAGAGAAATGGCATCTGAGCAGTTTTTGAAAACAATCCGTTTTCCTGTCAGAAGTGCTGAGATAATCAGAACGGTTGGTGTAACTGAACCCGGCTCATTGTCTCCCGCCACCTCCGCTGTGTGTTTACGCCATGGCACAGTCTGACTACCGCAGGAACAGATATGATGTCATTTTAGCGGGGCTGTGGGATGCACACGAGGCGTGGTACGCAAACAATTGGCCAGGGGCGAAGCAGGAAGAGCTGAATGACCTGACTGCTCAGCTGGGCAAGCAACTGGGAAGGAAGGCCCAAGGCAGGGTTGTGGATGAGGGAAGGGGAGTGATGGTAGATAAAGCCCTCTCCCTTTCCCTCTCATGCTCTCCCTGTCCCAGGATGCCATCATGTTCACCCTGCCTGCTACTTCTCTGCCTTCTGCCTGCACGTTCCGACGAAAGCATATTTGTACATGAAAAATGATCTGCGATCACCGCTGCTGTATCAGCTTCCAGATATGGGCTTATGGAGGCTCCGGATATGCCAATTCCCCTTAAAGGAGGCCTCAACCAGCACAAGGCCTTTTTTTTTTTTTTTTACGTTCGGTGAACCAGAAGCATGCAGACTGCAGCACTCACTAAAATCCATATATTGTCTTGTTTTGTGTAATGAAATTTGACAGCTGTATATCAGCTGAGTATATACTGTAATCTGGTCGTTGTTGTATGGTTTATTTCGGTGTGTTCCCATTTGGTAACGTATATTAGACATGCTAGTTTAATTTAAATTCCACACATAGTTTTTGATTATTAAGGCTACAGCTGTTAGCGAGAAAGCTCTTGTGAATGCGATAGAGCCTATTTTCCACTACGTATCCACAGACCCATCGACAGCTGGAAAGGGCACCATGCGTCTGACCTCCCGCATGCTCACTTCTATACAGAGAAAACAGAGTATGATACAATCGCACTAATTATGGAAACAGTTTTGTCGAGACCAGTGGACCAGTGAGGCTGTTCACTGAAATAAACTCGACTGTAGATGTGATGCATGCATACGAGATGAAAGCATGGCAAAAATCAAAAACAAGTAGATGCACTGGCCCAACTGGGGGGGGGGTGGTTTAATTGGGGGCATTTGCCTCCCCCCGAAATCTCAGAATAAAAAACAAATAGTATGTTTCTTTTATAAAATTATAAATCCTGGCTGTTTAACAGCCCATGCGAACATAATTACCGCAGAGCATAATTATCGGCAGAGCAAAAACCATCTCCCATGATACCACACGGATCCGCCCTTTTTCTGCGATGTTATCCAATAGTATTGCATGTTGGGACAATTCCGAACGCTGATTGGCTCAATGCTCAATGCTCAAGTTCTGTATTTGACAGAAACACTTCCTTTAAAAAAAAAATGACAGTAAAACTATTAGTGAAAGGAAATCTGCAAGCGGGATCAATACTGGAGACGTTCTGTGATCATGTCTTATATCATCCCAGCGGCCAAAAAGAGGAAAATGATTCCTTTTTATAATCATAAACAATATATATATTAATTGTTATTATTAAAAGTTTTATTTACCAGAATTGGTATTGGATGAATTAGCAGAGTGCAGCAGAAGGCTAGACGTTGTGCTGTAGTATGAACTATCGATTTAATATATCGGCTGTTGGAACAACATGTTGTTTCATTTTATGCCAAAGTCAATAAAAACCTTCATGACTAATTTTACTATTGTGAGTCCCTTAATGAAACAGCAGCAATACTTTACTCAGAACAACGAGAACATGTGAAAAACATGGAGCTTACTATCAAGCCATATATTTAGTATAATGGGCTTTTGCTCTCTTTGTTGTTG
>JAQNCB010000028.1:28497399-28508696 GCA_030068295.1 Euristhmus nudiceps | reverse complement strand
TCTAGCTTCCACTACTCTTTCCCATAACTTCATTGCATGGCTCATCAACTTTATTCCTCTGTAGTTGCCACAACTCTGCACATCTCCCTTGTTCTTAAAGATCGGTACGAGCACACTTCTCCTCCATTCCTCTCGCTCTCTAGAATCTTGTTGGATTTTAAAAAATATTTATAGAAAATAAAAGTAAGCAAATAATGAAAAAAAGTTCATGAAAACGCCACTAGGGGACGCTACCGACTCGGATTCAGTGGGAAATTCGTCTCGACCAACCAGCTTGTGAGATTTCAGAGGCCGCATCCCAAACGAAGTCAGTAGTAACCTATCGGACTGTCTCTTCACTCTTTCACTATTAAATAGGGAAATAGTTAAGGGAAGGTGTCAAGGTCACTACTGACTCCGGTTTGGGACTCGGCTCTAAAATAACAGCATTCGTGTGGCAGAAAAGGTGGAAGTCAAGGCATTTTCTACACTTTATTTATATCTATGTACAATTACACGTATGTATTTTATATTATTTATATCTTATGCATTATTTTTGAATGTTTAATTGTTATTATAAGCATTTACAGCGGCAAATATGTATTTATTGCTATTATATATACATATACATATACGTCAGTTTGGGATCCCTGTACCTCAGGCTTTCTCTGTACAGACCTCATAGTCAATTAATAAGCAATTATCATTCACTTCACCTCACTCTGTGTCTGTATACAATAATAGCAATAACAGTATTCACATGGTCACGGAATTTACTGTCTGATAGAAATCAGACTTTTCACAGTAAATGCGCGAATGCTTATACAAACAGTCTTAAATATTAAAGGATATTAAAGGATAGTGCAAACTTTAGATGTGTGGTGCAGTAGAGTTGTATCTATGGCATTAGCATCTATACTACACACACTTAGCGAGAACCTTTTCTGTTATTAATAAATATATATTTTTATGCTTCTATTTCAAGTCTAAATATAGTTTAGCTATACGAATAAATCACAACAAAAGTTCGTGAGGTTCAGTAACTCCAGTGTAATGCACTTCCAGGTTACTAGTCATCCTTCTCTAAATCCGGCAGATGTGTAACTCCTTAAATTAACCATATCAGTGGTCTGCACCACTAATGAATATGTAAATATGAGTGTGCTTAAATAGGTGCTGAATTTAAGAACAGTGTGTGGGGGAGAGTTATTTGTGAATAGGCGCATTGTGTTCTATGGTTTCTAAGGAGAAGGCTTTCTCTTCGCCTGGTGTGTAGACAAATGTTTTCGGTGCATCAGGTTTCACGGGGGGGGGGGGGCTGTGTTAGAATCAGCATTGGCTGGTATAGCTAAATGTCTTCAGCAGATAAAGTCAGTTAATAATTTTAGCCAACAAGACCGAACAGATTCTCTGAGGCCACTTTCACACCTGAAACACTCACAGCTAAGAAGCACGTATGTGCAACAGCACAGAACATGGAAAGAAACTATCTGACAGCGTCATGGGAATATAACCCCAGATTTTACATTGAGCACATGTGTTCACATCGACCATGACATGGCTCTCTTTAAAAACAGGTCACCTCCATAATCACGCCAGTGCTAATGATATGCTGCATGGAATTTGCCCAATCTACCCCATATGTACATTTATGAAAAAGCTGAGGGGGTGGAGATAGTAGTTTTCTTTACAACGTTTGTTACACTTGTACCAAAGCCAGCTGAACTCTTTCGCTTCCTAGTATTTAACCGAAGTTGCCCAATCTTCAGCAGTGTTTTCCAGATTGCTTGTCCTCATCCTATAGTTGTGGTATGTAGTAGATCAGCTTGGCTGGTAGCTGTTCTTTTGCTCTTGGAAGACTAAGCTCTGTATTAGTCATCTCCACGTTCACAATCCCAGCTCAGACTCCAGTCCCATAACAACTCGTACAGCTGCAAAATGAGATTAGGTTACCCCTAACGATGAATGACAAGAGCAGGTTGACTGCCTTGCAAAAAAAAAAAAAAAAAAAAAAAACCTAATAGTTTCATACATACATTTTACTTCAGGAAAAACTCTAACTGCAATGTCACTGTTCTTTTCTTACATACCACAACTGAGTGTTCATTTAGAGTTTATTAATGCTTAGTTGTAATTTAATGCTGACACTGTGCTTCAGTTTGTGCATTGTCTTTGACACTGTTTGTGTGATGTATCTGTCCATTGACCATTTCATCAAGTTAGCTTTGATAGGTGCCTGTTGTGTGGTACACAGCCATGAGGATGAACATCCCTTTCTGCAACTGAATGGAGCAGCAACCTAAATGCCGACCGTCATTTCAAGAGGAAAAAGCCTTCTGTTATATCTCCAATGTGCCAGATAAGCCCTATCTGTTTACATTTCAGCCTCTGTTTCGCTATCCGCTGTCAGATAGCCCTAGTAATGTCTCTCTCCTACAAATAATCTGGGCCACTCTTTCTCTCTCTCTCACACACACACACACACACACACACACACACACACACACACACACATGACCGGGTTTAGGAACTTGAGTAACTGGGTGTCTGCAAAACTGAGTTAGAATAGAAGGAAGATCTCAGGTCAGACTGTAAAAACATTCCCATAGTCCCCTTCCCCCACATTCTCTGCGAGCCCACTTCATTCCCACCCCCTCCTGCAGCACTTCCCTGAAGACCTCTTTCCAGCAGCTAGTTGTTGCTCATGACAAGGCCCTCTGTATATAGCTCTCATGCTGAAGCAGTAGACACCATCTAGTTTTCTTAAGTCTTTAAATATGTATAGGTGTATTCGTCGGTGCTTGAAAAAAACTGAACAATCGGGAACAGGGGTGGCCTAAAACCTCCAAGAGGCGCGTCTTTCCACTCAAACATTTCAGAGTGAGGCTGTCAACAAAAATGAATCATCTGGAGACCAAAATACACTTACAGATACTTACTAGAAACTAAACATTCATCACACAGTTTAAGCAACAGCCTGAAAATCTCACGAAGGACAACAGAAATTGTCTTTCCTATTCTGTTATTCAGATTTAAGTGATCTGCATCCTTACTCAGCAGCCTACAGGGGGAACAATATGTGCCGACTTCCTGACCCCCATCGTCTAGAGATCGTAAGGCAAACAATGTGATCCTTAATTAACACTGGCCATTCCGGGCAATGCAAAGCTCTTCCCAACAGTTCCAATTGAGGCGTACACACAAAGCCTGCTGTGTTTGTCCATCTGACAACACATACTGTGCCCAGGCTGTAAGGCTCCGCAGTATGATCGAAGCCATTCAGGCCACAGCAATATTGCCTTTCAGTAGACAGTGGGAATACTCAAGCCCTTCTTATCCATGAGTCAAATATGAGAAATGACCTCTGAGCATGTGAACATGAAATTCAGGCTGTTCAGATTGCGATCTGAGGATGACACACAAAAGATCACAGATTCTGTGGTAAATAATCCTCTTCAATCACAAAACACATGCTATTCAACCTTTTTTTTTTTTTTTACATGTAACATCCTTTCCTTGTAAGCAATCATATTCCAACATTATGCTCTGTGTTCAGATCATGCAACCGAAAATTAAGACAAACTCAAATTCTCACAGTACAAACAACACACATGAAACCAGGCGCAAGATCTACTGATAGTAAACAGTAATCAAAAGATACACACATGAAAAACTCTCATGTCCTTTGAGCACTCGCAGGTTACATCATCCTGGGTATGTGGAAGCCTGTTATTATTTGTTTTCTTTCATTAGATTCAGAGCTTTAGAGACATGTCATGACTAGGGCCCCCTTGTTAGAAGACAACTGAAGCCTATAGAGGACCTGTTATAAAAATAAACATTCATGGAAAAAATAATTACAAGGGATTTCAATTATAATTGCACCAAACCCTGCAGGATCTTAGAAGCTGAACGATGAGCTGAGAAAGCACTCTCTCACTCTCTTGCTCTCTGTGGCTCTCACTCCAAGAAAAACAGCTTTTCTGCAGCACCACCACACAACCGTTGTCTTGTTAATCTTAATAAAGGCAATTTTAAAAGACTGAGAATGCCAGTCTGACAAAACTTTTAAGCCCTCATAAATCACAATCTCACACTCTTTGAAGATAAAACCATGCCCCCAAAAGAAGAAGAAGAAGAAGAAGAAGAAGAAGAAGAAAAGGCTTTGTGCGCGTATCTTCCATTTTTACTTGTCCCCACACACATATCTTTACATACAGTATGTCAGCACAGTGGAGGGCTGGATGTGGTCGTTTGATGAGGATCTCATCATTTCATGAAAGATGAATGCCACAGCACAGGCTGGGTACATCTGTGACAAAGGGAAGTGCTGTGGCTGTTGTATCAGCAAAACCAAGAGGAAGAGTTGTATTCCTGTACTGAACACAAACCATCTGGCAGGAAAGCCTCTTTTCATTTTCTTTCAACTTTGATTTCCGTTTTAAGGAACGGTTCCCAGCATGTCCCCTTTGACACTGACACTTCACTTCTGCCTGGTTCCAAATCCTGTCTTTCTCTCCCAAATGATGGCAAACAACATTTAATAAACTACACACTCGCATGTGATTTAAGCAGACTATTCCATTCTACACAGTCTAAAATCTCTTTCTATATAAATCAGCTAACCGCTGGCAATTAATGCGTCGATAAAAAGACAGGCTATGCATTTGCAATCCTAATTAACCATACTGTAGGCTATTATTGTAAGTAATGGCAAACAAAGCATGGTCTCTCCTGTTATGAAAAGTAAAACCTGACTGAAACAGGCTGAATGTTAGTACACATTTTTAATGATTTTACGATGCTATGTTGCAGAACGTAGGCAGTTTATCAGCCTCACAGACAGACAGACTGCAAAAAACACATAGCATCTGGCTTAGGCATCAAGGAATGCTAACACATGATTTATTGCCACAGTGCACTCAAATTCACAAGGCAGCTAGTCTAATAGCGGTTGTGTGGCTGTAATACAAAACAGAGTTTGTACATTTTTATTATAACACTGAATGATCACAGCGATAGTTTATTTTCATTTAATCGGAACAAAGCAGCAGCGAGACAAAGAACTATGTAAAATATGGTAAGTGATGTTGAGTGCAGAAACTGAAAATCCAGTATAAATTTTGCATGTTTGCTCAGAGTTCTTGTACTGAGGCACCCGTCAGGAAATTGTCTGTGCCCCGATTACAGGAACTAATTGTTTTCCCAACTGTGGTAAAGGGTCAACTGTGATGTAACAAGCTGCAAAGCCAAATTGGAAAGAGATTGCATGGATATATGTATATTTGAGGACTCAGTGCAGCATGGGTACATCTGTGTTTATGCAATTATCTCAGCAAGAGCCTTGAGAGAAGGTGGCTGCCTCCTCAAAGATCTCTGATTGCCTCTTACATCAGTGTGTTTTGCTTTCACAGATGTGTCTAGTTCTAATGGAGGTTTTGCACAAACAAAGGCTTTCATCTCAAAGAAAATTACACAACCCCTGGACTGTGTATTTGCCATTTGAATATGCTACAAAATACAAAATTTCTTGCCAACAGCAATAACAAACCATTGAGATTTTATCACCTGGACCAAGTGCAGGGAAATGGTTGACACAATATAACAAAGTTTGAAACCATTTACAGAATAAATGTTTCACTGTTCCTGAAAAGGAGTTCGATCTCCTAAGCCATATGTTACAAAATTCCTCAGCGTGTTAAATCTGCCACAGTTGATTAGCAGACCTGCGAGAATCGCTATACTGAGCGACATGAGGGAAACATTTGTTATCAAACCTGAGTCGGGTGACTTGGCGTCACAATTTGCTGCCAAGAATGGCAGGGTGGTGGCGCAGGAAGCGTTACTGCCTCCCAGCTCCACAGTTCAATCCTGAGCTTGGGTCACTACATGTACAGGACATGTTCTACTTCTGTCCTTGTGTTTCATCCAGGGTCACCAGTTTCATCCTAGATCTCAAAAATATGCTGAGCTGGCAAGGTTAAATTGCCACTAGATGTGAGCATGTGTGTGAGTGTGTGCATGTTGTGTTCTTATGGTGTGGCTTTCTATCCACGGTGAGTTCTCGCCTCACAGCCAGCACTCTTTGGATAGGCAACGGATCAACTGCATTCCACACCAGGATGAAGTAAATACTGATGATGAATAAATAAATTAATTGTCATATTTTTGTCATTAGTCATATTTTTTAAATAATTAAAAAAAACCACAACAATAAGTACATTAATCAATTCATTTAAAACCAAGAGAGTTCTGGTTACAGTCTTTTAAGGGATCATATGGATCATATTGTCTAAGAGCATACATGAACACACACTTATGAATGACGCAATATTAACCCATTTTTCTTGTTCGTTTCTTTCAGCATGCTGACAGATGTCCCAAATCACCCCACCCCCCCTCCCACACACACACACTGTTTAATATTATATTCCTCTGATAGACCTCGGCTTAATGATATAACATGCACATTTGACTTGAACCAAGAGCCGCAAATTCTTGATGCTTAAATTATTCCAGAAATTCTGTAACATGATCAGGAGATGGCAATAGACAAAATAGAGTTTGAAGAAGTTAAAACAGATGCGTTAAAGAAAATGGGGAATTCTTATATCTTTGAAATGTAGTATGATGATTCGCTCATGTTAATCGAAAGCACGTGAATGCCATTGATTTCATACTGAGGTTCCATTATTCCTTTGAGATAAAGTATCTTTTGTTGAGACTGTAATCATGGCAATGGAATGTGTATATTTAGCAATGTTTCCAATGTCGCTTTCCATCTTGAATTCTTCATCTGCAATTTGCTGCCGTTTCGTAGGTGTCTCAGTGAGAAGTCACTAAAATATATGTTGGAACAAGCTCCTGTAAGAGCTTCTGACAATTCCGCTTTTAATAATAAATACAAATACAGGGATATTCCATACAGGTTTAACACATTTCATGCTATCACACCCTAGAATTTACCATAACATTTTTGCCACCTATAATTTGATTAAGCGGATTTTCTGTTCTTTTTTTGTTTTATTTTGTTATATTTGCAAATTATCTTCTAATACCACAAAATATTTGGCGCACAATACAGGGATCCCTCACTTTTCGAGTTTAATGGGGGTCGAGACCCTGCACGAACACCGAATTTCCACGAAGTACCCTGCTGACTGACGTATACGTACATGTATATGTGTATATAATATAAATAAATACATATTCAACGCTATAAATGTTTATAATAACAACTAAACATTAAAAAATGCATAAGATGTAAATGAAATATAAATATTAAGTAATAAGATGTAAATAAAATATAAATAATACAAACATACATACGTGTAACTGTACATAGATGTAAGTAAAGTGTAAGAAATGTGTTTTTAGCCGATTCCCAAACTAGAGTCAGTAGTGAACTTGCGGCCTTTCCTTTAACTTTTTCCTTATTTAATAGTGAAAAAGTTAAGGGAAAGGCTGCAAATTCACTACTGACTCCGGTTTGGGACTCGGCCCTGAAATCTCGCAAGCTGATTGGTCGATACAAATTTCCCAGCATTCGTATAACCCAAGAAGAAGAAGAAGAGGCTGGGGTCCGAAGTCAGTAGCGACCCCTCGTGGCATTTTCCTGAACTCGTTCCCTATTTTCCCTTTTTTTATTTTTCGATTAATATTTTTTTTTTTTTTAAATCCGCGATGTACTGAAGTACGATATAGCGAGGGATGACTGTACTGCAGTGACTCACATAAAATTGAGAAAAAAAACTAATAATAATAATAAGCTTGTCGCCTGGAAATTGTTCTTTTTTTTAACACTATATTTGAACAAGCAAATGTTTCCCTTTGTTTAATACGGTGTCTACAGATAAAGGGGATATACTTGTGTGAACCACAATGAATAATAGCTTCCTAATCATTTATTCAACACAAATGTCAAGACATAATAATCCATAGGGATGGAAGTGCACCCTTGGCCTCAGAAGCTAGTACTGCACCTTTTTTATATAATTGTCCACCAGTCACTAACACCAGCTTGCTGACTTTAACTGCAAGATGTTTGAAGGATTTTTTTTGCATGTGCTGCTTTTTTTTTTTTTTTTTTTAAATCCCACTATAATATTTCAGTTCGGTTTGATTTTAAGATCCGGGGTTTTACTAGGCCATTTCGTAATTTTATTTATTTATTTTGCTTTTGAACTAATGTGGTTAGGATTATTGTGCTGTTCGAAGTTCCACCTCCATGCAGAATTCATAACTGAATCAGTGATTGCAAGCTGCCTAGTTTCAGAGGCATCAAAGCAACCCCAAACCATAACATTTCTACCACAAGCTTCACAGTTGGTAGAAGTTTCTTCTTCTGTTCACATGTGTACTGTGTATGTGGCCAAACAAGCATGTCTGATCGATCTGTTCAGAACACATTATTCCAGCAGGCCTGATCTTCACCCGGATGCTCATTGACAAAAATTACAGTCTTGCTGTAGTGTTCTTTTTGGAGAGCAACGGCTTTTCCTGGCACATCTCCAATGCCCATCAAATCTGTCCTATCTCTTTCGGATTGTAGATGTATACAGTTTCACACCGAGAGTTTCAAAAGTTACCTGCAGATCTATCATGAAATTTCTTGGAGACTTCCGTTCATAATCAAACGGGTTGCTTGCTGGCCGAATTGGCTGAGGTGACCTATCCTTGGCAAAGTGGTGGTCATCTGATCTCATGATGATACCACACACTTTAGCAGTAAAGAGAACACCAGACCTTAGATATCACATTGAAATGAAACAGGTTGCACCTGCAGGAGGTTCTAATCACTGGCACCTAAGCTAGAACACCCGATTCTATTTTTAAGGAATTGAAGGTACGATGAATGTAATGGTGAACTTACATTTTGCATGTGACTGAACTTTTTTCCCCCCCATTAAATTGTGAAAGTGATAATATAATTGCAATTTTATATATTTAAATAAATAAACTTTTATTTGTAAGCACTTTATCAAAAAGGGTAAATGCTTGCAAGTTCAAAAATGTTGGTAAAATCAACAGTTTCTATTGGATGTACTTATTTTTTTGCACATATTCTAACAAGACCGATATTATTAACAGGTTTGTGAAGGCATGCACTGTTTATGTTTAACATTATGTTAATATACATGGAGCGGCAAACTGAAAGAATCCATGAAATCCCTGGATTTGAAGCCAAGGGAAGCCTGTGGCTTCAGCTGAACTGTGGCTCAGCTGTTGGAATGTCAATGAGCTTTTTCTGCTGCACTGTCTGAGATCACTTATAAGATGACTTCAGAGCCACATATCGTTTCCAAATGTCAGGGGCACATGCAATGAAATCAAGAATGGATTTTTCTGAGGTGTATTTGTACAATATATGCAGCTGATATGCAATTACTTTCACAAGTTGTGACACATGAAAGTGCTTAACGCAAAAAAACAAAAACTCTATGATTCTGCCCTGATCCCAACTAAAACACAATACACTGTATTCCCAACACGAGCCACACCAATGTTAATACAACTTGTTTTAAGAATTTCTGCTGCAAATTACTTACAGTCTCACACTGATTGTGTGACAGACAAGGGCAATGGCATGAAGACACATTGCAGAGTTCGTGATTCACGAGCCTAACCTCCATGCCGAGCCAGTCATAGTGGTACAACCTGCATTCCTGTGCAGCACATTTTCCATGAGGAAATCCCACTGCACGCCAACATGCAATCAAACTGTTTGGCAAGTGGCAAAACCTTTCCAATGATAATGAGACATATCAGGCCAATATTTTAGAGGGTGATGATGATAAACAAAATACAAAAGCTGGCCTGTTTCAAAACTGACTTTCACTCCGGCAACACAGCACTGGTCATCTGCTGCCAAAGCAGTGGACTTGTTACTCTTTTAACTGCCGTTCCCAATGGACTGGCATTCCGTGGCCTCCCTTCATTTCCCAACATGGCTGACACATGGGATGTTCACACCAGGCGGCATCAAGCTTACACACATGCCTCCTGCCCCCACTCTAACTCGCTACTCAGCCATGGCTTTCACTCATTCCTATACAGCTTGTTCCTGTACACACTCCCCTGTTCTGCGTGTCCTGCAGAGAGGGCAGTGTTGGAAATTCATCATCAGTTCCATCATCTGAAGAGATGGGTAATGAGCAAGGATGCAAAGTGTGCGCCAGAAGAAAGTGGGAGAATGTGATTCTCAGACCTGGCCTTAGATCACAGGGTTCGCTGTGCCCTGTGAAGTCATATCCTCCCTGTTTGTGTTGGCAGGGGCCTGTTGAGCTCTGGACACTGACGAGCCCGGAGTGGGGACCAGCTTATCCTGGAATTCATTTTCAGACAAAGTTTACCAAAAAAAATAAAAAATTACAAAAAAAAAGAAAGAAAAGAAATACACTCACAAAAAAAAAACTAAAGTCTGCCCAAATGTTGCAGTGTGCAACAGTTTTTGAAGGCACTAAATGGCAAAAAACAACAACCCAGCTTTAAATGGAAACCATTTGCAGTCTCCATTAAGGCTTAATATAAATGAACGCTGTACGTGATCACGTAGCAGTGGGGATTTTGTTGTGTGTACTTATGAGAAATGGTAAGTAAATCATATAGAGTGAAGACTCAAGGGGAAGCTAAGCTGCAAGCATTTGAAGTGTGTAGGTGTGGACGTTGCCTGTAGAGCGTTCTTTCTTCTGTTTCCATTGGCATTAACCTGAACAGCTGAAATTTAAAACAGAACAGATCTGGCTCGTGATTTACACTACACCCCTCCAGAGCCACACACATACACACCCACTCATGCAAAACACACACAGGAAGGGTTCAAATCAAAGGAAATACACATATAGTCACTGCACTTTCTGTACTACAGAGATTTCAATCACCCATCTTTCTTAGTTCCTGATTTTGTTCATTATTCACATTCAAGTGGACAGTTGCAATAAATATTGTAATAAATTTTTGAATGTTGACCCAAATCATTATATCATCAGACCTACAATTCAATGTTGTGTCTTATAAGTAATTGATGATTTAACAAAGTACTTTAATTAGTATTATTAGCATTAGTATTAACACTCACTCATTATATAGCGTTCACTGCAGAACACTCAGCAGGACATGAAGGCAGTTCAGTATATACATTTCAGTCGTGAGATATTACGCTGCTACGTACCGTATTTTCCGGACTATACGTCGCTCCGGAGTACAAGTCGTATCATCCAAAAATGGCATAATAAAGAAAAGAAAAAAAAAAAAAACATATATAAGTCGCACTGGAGTATAGGTCGCATTTTGGGGGCAGTGTTGTTTAAATTATTTTG
>JAQNCB010000028.1:28333261-28344060 GCA_030068295.1 Euristhmus nudiceps | reverse complement strand
TCACAAAAAAGGATTTGCCCTTACACAGATGTGGCTTATTAAAGCAGCCATACGCTCGACACTGCGGCATCTTGGTTGTGTCGTGATGAGTTCGCCAGCCAAAACTGCAATAGATAGGCGCATACTCTTCAGTGGAGCGGTGCCTACGTCATGTTCTCGTGAATGCCGCCAGATTTTAAACGATGATGGTGGTGCCCTCTACTGGAAAAAAAGTGAACAAAAAGGATTTTATTTCTACACAGAACATTCATATTCCTAAAGCATATGTGCGATAAGACTATTATGTTAATTTTTTCAATTGGGAAAGTTTGAAAATAGGGGTATGTTTGGCTTTAAATTTAAAACACTACAAATCATGTATGTCCCACAATACTGAACAACCCTTTAGCATTAATATAAACTCTACTCGAATAAAAAGGATACAAACCCAGGATTTAGGACTCTCACTGGCTCAAAGTGGAATAGCAGCTAAAAACTATAGGTCATACAGCAGCCATAAGTTTTGGGGAATACAAAATTGCAAAAATAAAATGAGCGTTAGAAATTGAGGTTGAGATGTTAAGAGCAAATCTGCAAAACTGTCATTATAGAGTGGCACGGAGGCACTGTGGGTAGCACGTCCTCCTTACAGCAAGATGGTCCTGGGTTAGAGTCCTGCCTCAACAAGGGAATTTCTCTGTGGAGTTCGCATGTTCTCCTTGCGTTTGTGTGGGTTTCCTCCAAGTATTCCGTTTACCTCCCACAGTCCAAAGACATGCACTTTAGGCTAAATTGGCAGTTTCCATTTGCCCATAGGTGTGAGTGGGAGTATCAATGGTTGTCTGTGTTGGCCCTGCGATGGTCTTTTGAAGCGCTCAGGGTGTGCCCATTCTTTCCCAGTGTCAGCTGAGATAGACTCCAGCCTCCCTGTGAATGCAGTACAATTATGCAGTTCAGCAAATGAATGCGTAAGTAATGAGTGTCTTGTTATTATAAGTGTGTGTGTGTGTGTGTCTCTTTTTTGGAGGTGATACACACTGCACAGCCAAAATAAGAGTCCCATACCCCGATATTTTGTTGGTCCACCTTTAGCCTTGATTACAGTGTGTAATCCCCATGGCACTCAACAAACTTATTTTTTAGCGACTTGAATAGATAGCAAAAAAAAAAAAAAAAAAAAAAAAAAAAAAAAAAAAAAAAAAAAAAAAAAATCAAACCACTCCAAAAAGTCTTCTTTACACATTTCAAAGACTTTCAATAGAGTTAAAGTCATTACTCTATAGTGCCAGTTGTTTTGTGAAAATTTGTGATTCCTCATGTTCCCTGAAGCACTTTCACAATTTCAGCACTAATTTTACATCGGTGCCATCAGGGAAGAAAAATGCTTTCAGGTGTTCCAAAAATATTAGAGAGTGTGTTTTTTTTGACTGAGGAGTGCATTTCAGACCAATACATCATGTGAAAAAAACTGATCCAGAATGAGAACTTGCAAAATGACATACAGAGAGTAAACTGAGGTAAACCCCAGCAATGACACCTTAAGTGCAATATAGTTTGTTGAACTGTTCAATCGAAGCAACAAGCAGGTTGTTGAGACAAAAAAAGTTCACAAATTCAAATGAAATGTTTTTGGTACCTGACCAGTTTTATTTGCTAATATACAGTGCAATCATCCCTCGCTATATCGTGCTTCAGGTTCTGCGGCTTCAGTGCATCATGGATTTTTTAAAAAATATTCATCGAAAAATAAAAGTAAGGGAAAATATAGAAAAACGTACAGGAAAATGCCACGAGGGGTCGCAGCTTACTCAGATTCGGATCCCAGCCTCTTCTTCTTCTGCTGGGAAATTCGTCTTGACTGATCAGCTTGCAAGATTTCAGAGCCGCATCCCAAACCAGAGTCAGTAGTGACCTTGCGGTTAAAAAAAAAAAAAAGTTAAGGGAAAGGCGGCAAGTTCACTACTGACTCTGGTTTGGGACTTGGTTTGGGACGGCTCTGAAATAACAGCATTTGTGTGACAGAAAAGGCTGAAGTCAAGGCATTTCTTCTACTTTATTTACATCTATGTACAATTATACGTATGTATTTTATATTACTTATTTTTACATCTTTTGCATTGTTTTTGAATGTTTAATTGTTATTATAAGCATTTATAGCATTGAATATGTATTTATTGATATTATATACACATATACATTTACGTATACATCAGTCAGGGGGGGTCGATACTACTTCGTGGAAATTCGGTCTTCGTGGGGGGTCTCAACCCCCCATTAACTGCGAAAAGTGAGGGATCCCTGTATTACAAAATAAAATTGTATGGAAAAGGAGAGGTCTGCTGTAGTCTATATTGGAAACAACTGGCTGAAAAGATAAAAATAAAAAAGAGACAAAAATCCCAGCGACACGGTTGTCAGGCGCCGCGCTAAACGTGTTAGCGCAGCGTTGTTGATGGGGGTGTAACACCAATAACAGGAGAGCAGACGGAGGTTGCAGAAACAAAACAGTCTTTATTGAGGTAATCCGGAGCAGAGACTGAGGTGCTGACAGACAGACTTGAGTAAACCACTCCAGGACAGGATTAACAGAAGTAAAAGAAAACCCGACAGTCATCAAACCGGAAGCCAAAATAAAGTTCACTTTTCTTAAAGTGGCAGTATACACAGACCAACAGAACGGCACTCACAAGCCGAGATACACAGTATAATCCGGCAAGGACACATAACCTCGTGCTGCATTAAATAGCACAGCTTTTAACAATAACCCGGTGAGGAAGGGGGGTGCACACACCCGGCTGCGCCGAGCACCTCCATAGCGCCCCTAGTGGCGGAATCGTGCCACACCATGACAACTGTGTGGTGGTTAGCATGCTTGCCTCATAGCAGGAAGGCCTGGGTTCGATTCCCGGACTGGGCGTTTCTGTGTGAAGTTTGCATGTTCTCCCTGTGCTTGCGTAGGTTTCCTCCAGGTACTCCGGTTTCCTCCCACTGTCCAAAAATGTGCACAGTAGGCTGATTGGCTGTTCCAAATTTCCCTTAGGTATGAGTGGGTGTGAATGGTTGTGTGAGTGGCGGCCCTGCGATGGCCTGGCAAGTTGTTCAGGGTATACCCTGCCCTCGCCCAGAGTTGGCTGAGATGGGCGCCGGCCTGCCCATGACCATAATTAGGAATAAGCGGTTTAGAAAATGAATGGATGAATGAGAAAAAACCCATCACCCTTTCCCAACCCTTTGCACAAGCAACTCCCCAAATGAGATGCATGCAACCCCCCCCCAAAAAAAAAATACCAAACCAACTATCCTGCCACTAAATGGCTCCTGTATCAAGTCTAACCTGACGCTAACTACTTTATTAAACCTACTGCATTGTGAGAAAATGTAAACTTTAAAACTCAAATATAAAATGCACCATATGAAGAAAGTGTACAAACCATCTCAAATCAACATAAAATCACGAAGGCAAAGGTTATCCACTTCCAACAGGGAGACAGAAAAAGAAGAGAGAGAGAGAGAGAGAGAGAGAGAGAGAGAAAGAGAGAGAGAGAGAGAGAAAGCTAAACAAATAAACCAGAGCCAACAATGGGGAAAAAGCCTGAAACACTGAATAAAGTCAGAAAATAAAAATAAATGCAGAACTGTAGATATAAACAACTAAATGGTTTGGAGTACAATACCAGGATATACACATGTCACATGCTTGTACAACAGAAATCGACCCTGAGGTGTCTTAGAATAAAAATAGAGTTTCTGTTCCCGGCAGCAGCATTAACGGCTAATTAACCAAATAACAGAATGATTAAACAACGTACGGATGAACAACTTTTTTAACATGTTTGTCAACAAAAACCGCTGTGGCAGCCGGTTACTTGAACCTGTGGATTTGTCCGCCTGGTAAAGTAATTCGTAATGTCGCTGGACAGAGAAGACTGAACTTAATGCTTAGACAGGGGTGGAGTTCCTTCTTCACTTTAATGAATGCAAGCCATTTCTTGGCAATCGCAGGAGCATAATCTGGGAAAATCAAGATCCTCACCCTTATAAGAGAGGGCAGCAGCTTCACTAGCTCAGTGCAGGATCCGGTTCTGAAGCTGGAACAGATTTCCGCAGATAATAAATGGATGTGGAGGCTCTCCATGTCCTGGTCTGGGGCTCAGAATGTGGTGAACCCTGTCCAAGACAGGTTTATCTTGCAGGCCAAGCACCCTCTGGCGCCCTCCGGCGAGCACCCTCTGGGCCCTTCGGCAGGCCGATGAGGCGGATATTATTCCACCTAGAGTGTACCTCCAGGTCCTCACACTTCCGAGTTAAAAAGTCCACCAAGGCAGTTATCGTGCTAACTTTAGCGAGCAGTTCGGTTATCTTGTTCTCGTTAGCCGAACTCTCAAGATCTAGAATCGTATTTCCCTGAGAGACAATCCTGTTTTCAAGAGGTACCAAAGCTGCAGTAATTTCTCTCTTAACCGTTTCTGACATTATGACGTCAAATTTGGTAATGATATAGAGCACATTTCGTCCATCATTTGCTTCATACTCAGCAAGAGGACCTCATGAGCATTTTGCAGTTGTTGGCCTTTAGTATTGGGTTCAGGAGAAAGCTGAGACTTGCCACGGCCTGCCCTCGAAGAGTCGGATTTACCCCATCCCGCCATCAATTTTGTTCATTGGGCACAAACAAACCAAAAAAAGGATATTAAAATAAAAATACAGTCAAACTTATACAGTTGAGTGCCCAAAAAAATTACAAATCACAATTCCTGAGAAGCTGTTCTCAAACATGTCTCACATCCTCACCGCTCAACAGTGCCTCCCTGTAGCCTCAGATTCCTCTTCTGTACTAGAATGTCCACCTTAAGGTTCAACATATTGTGTATATCACATGAAACTTTTTTTTTACTCACCACAGATTAAAAAGTTACTATTTGACCCTTTTAATCAACTAGGCATTTGTGACAGAATTTTTTGTTTTTCTTACCATTCTTTGTAAACCAAAGAGAGTGATGCAAGTGCAGCTTCAGGGTGTTTATCAAAAGTGCTTTCAGAAAAATCCAAGGCAGAGTGAAGTTGCTAAACGAGCAATAGTCAGGTGATATATAAACAACATAAACTAGATATAACTGGCTTAAATAGACACACTAGTCACTGTGCAAATGGAATCAGGTGTCATGGGACGATAGAAAGTAAATCAATTACACAACGTAGAAAGAAACAAGAGAGGACTCAAAACAAACACATGTAACAAAGTACAAACTGAAAGTCCAGTAATGGGCACTGTAATATGTTTTTGTGAGCCATGAAACTGGGTACAGGGAGGATTAACATGACAGATCTGCCCTAAATAGTTGCTGCTCCCTGAATGCCCTCTTCCCCTGAGCACCGTTTAACAAAAGGCTCAGGAGGACCTGAGGTTCTGCTTAATCTGCCTAAGGTTTACCAGATCTTGAGGCTAAAAGAGTCCATGGTTCCCGTTCCTTCTGGAGGGGCAGCATTGCAGACCAAGAACTATAGACTATTGACTATAGACGCCAGGGAATGGAATGACTCTGTGAAGTGGTGATGAATCTGATGAGGTAGAGTGAATGATGCCCTCAGTGCATCTAGCAGGCTGGGAAATGTGTTCTGTGGACATGGACTTCAGGATAGGTTCCTCAACTGACAAACTAAGCAATGCTCTTGGCTGAGGAGACTGTCTCGGGCATGGGTGTGGGTATAGTTCTGAAGATTACCTTGTGGATTTCTTGCATGGGCATAGCATTGGATGTCTTCTCAGTGACCACTGACAGACGCATGGCATTGATTGCTATCTTATTGGCCTCCAGTAGGACCTTGGTGAAGAAGGCCAACCTGTTGATCTCTGGCATGAGCTCAAGGATTGAGGCCATCCTAGTGACTTCTGGCATGGGTTCTAGGATGGAAGCTGCCCTATTGACTTCTGGCATGAGTTCTGCAATGGAAGCTGCCCTATTGACCTCTGGCAAAAGCTCTGGGATGGAAGCTGCCCTAGTGACCTTTTGCATGAGCTCTAGTATGGAGGCTGTAGTCTCAGCTTCTGGTGTTAGCTTTAGGATGGAGCTTTGGTAGGATTTGGATGAGGCTGCTATGTCAGCCTCTTGAAGGAGCTCTTCAGTGGAGGCCACTCTGCCACCCTACATCTCTGGGAGGTAGCTTTGCCATAAAGGTTGACTTGTCAGCCTCTTGACAGGGTTTGGCTGGAGCCATCATCTCCTCTACATCATCACCTCTCCCCTCTGTGTCCAAGTTCTTATCTGCAAGACTAAAGTTCATTGGCCCTCAGACCTTGCTGGTCTTAACAATTTTGTGAAGAGATCCATGAATTAATTGATTGGGTACACTTACATGTCAGCCAGTGAGCCAGGATGTCATGAATCACATATTCACTTATCACTTAGGCTTGTGATACACCAGGCTTCAGAAATAAAACTGTTACTGGAGCAGGGATCCATTATGCCACTTTCACGCGAATAACTGTGGCATCTTGAGAAGGAGCCCCCTGCGGTGTGGTTGCGGAAAACAGTTTTTTCTCTCGTCCTCTTCTTCTTCCCTTCAAAGGCATGGTTCTGCAACAATAGCAGAGGTGAAGAGTCACAGCCTTTTGTATTAATAAAAAATCTGTATGATCACCATGATCACTCTATGGTACCACCAGTGCTTGTCAATGTTCACACATTATTCACAGTGGTCATAAGAAGTTGGCAGTGTTGTCACGTTGTCACGCAGAAAGGACACATTTTCAGTCTTTCCAGAGAAATGAGGCGGAAACATAAAACAAGTTAGAATTTACTGTGAGTAGCTGCAGAAGGCTGTGGTGCTGACGGTTCTATGTGGCAACTTCTGATACATGCAACGACAATCGCACATTGGTCTGCGGGGATCTGCAGGAGAATTTCTGTGAACTTCAGTGGCTCAAGTTGCTTTGTTGAGAAAGGGGCATTAAGGGGATATTCAGTACCATTATAGGGAGACGCGGTGTTCCTCTACATGACTTTGGAGAATTTTATGATACAGTTAGCTGACATGGTAATCCTCAAGTTACACCATTCTTGTTATCATGCTCCATCCATGATGAAGGTGTGATTAAGAGTGTTTATTAAAAGAGCTTTCTTAGTAATACATGTAAAGTTCAAAGATTTAATTCAAATGGGTAAATGAATTCTGACAGTTCAATGTTCTCGATTGCAACTTTTAGTTATAAAGGATGAAACTAATGCCTGTGTATTAGCCTAAAGCTAAGCCATTTAAGTATGATCTAATGCTTTACATGAAGTCTCTGTCTGTTAGTGACCAGGAAAGACTGTGTATTCACCTCATTATTACTTATTGTCCAGATTATATAATGTGGTATAAGTGTAAAAGAGATGTTATTTCAGACTGTGACCTTTAGTAGGAAGCAAGCTGTTCTATGTCCCTACACTGACACTTTTTCAGTATTTTTTCGAAGACCCAGACTACAAAGGCTGTAATATATCATCATCTGGAAGATATTTGAACAATTTCAAATGGAAAAGCATAGTGGTTAATTCTGCTATAAGCCTATTGGTGGAGATTTGATTCAAGAAGGATAAAATGAGATGGTATTAATTTTTCTAAATTATTATTTCACAACAAAAAAATACCATTTAATAAAATATTAATTTAATTTAATTTAGTTTGCAGATGACAGGACAGCATATCTGTTTCAGGTTTTTAAAACTTGGAAGTAACTATATAGAAACAGCAATTTCCTCCAAGGTGAAGGAGCACCTCGCACCTCTGCTGTGTCTGTTATTGTAAAGGTGAAAAGTATGCAGTTCACTGTGACCCTGGGAAATTGTGGGGATATTGGTTTCAATGTAATTAAAAACCCATGAGAGCGAACTCATAGTATTGTTTTGGTGCAATTGTCAATCTCACTGCTATTTCAGAAAACACTAAAAGTATAATGTGACCAAAAAATGTTTTCAGAGAATAAGCTGTGATAATTAAAATGGTTTTCTGATTCGGTTCCATTTTTCATTATCATCATCATCATCATCATCATCGGTTCCGTTTTTGTAATATTTAAATTATTTGTATGGCCATGTGATTCCTTAAGATTATAAGATGCTTAGTTCAACCGACAGTTGAGGGGTTGCAGCACAGGCGCTGTCCAGCACATAAATATTTATGGCACCGAAACAAGCTACAGAACTGAAACACATGTTCTCAAATAAACAATTCCAATGATGCGTATGCATTTAAAATGAGAAATATTCTGTTTTAAAGAAAAAAAGTCAGTGAAATGTATTTGCATTTCTGTTTTGTTTGTCTGCTATATCTGCAAATGATATAAGAACAGTTGCACCAATTAAACTCATTTTTCATAGCATTTAATTCATTTGGTGATCCTAAGTTTTACTTTTTCCTTATGAAGAACCTACATATGTGTACACGTGTATCTTTTGTGTATCTTTTACATGGTTCTCTTTCGGTCTCATACATATGGATTTTTTAGATATGCAAAAAAAAACCCCCTAAAACAAAAAACATGGCTCTTATTTATTTATTTATTTTCATAATTTTGATTATTGAGATAAAATTTCAACTTTCAAGAATAAAAAAATGAAGAGATTCAAAATAACTTTTTTTTTTTGTTTCTAAACTAAGAATCATTGTGTTACGCATCACATATTTACATGATTTTTGAAGATTAGAAAGAAAAGTACCGGTAGTAGTAGTAGTAGTAGTAATCTTTTCCATGAATAAATTGTGCATAATAATGTATAATATGGCTTACTATTGCATACTTCATATTAACCCCAGATTTTAAACAATCAACACGTTGTTAAAAATGCTCACACTGGATTATGTTTGATGGGTGAATTAATTCTTCAGATCGTCCGCCACAGCATCACAAGAGTCCACTAGACTAAATACCCGCACAAAATGTGTGACCATCATGAGTAACCCTAAAAGGATGCCCCAGTTCATCCAATTTTCTACATAGGAAACATAGAGATTTTGACGACCTGAGTTGTCATTTTAGGTTACTCATTTGATGACGCTATGCTTCAGTGTGGGAAGGTATGATGAACTTATAATTAAACCTGAAAAAGAAAATGCCTTGTAAATACTCTTTGACTTGATTTTTTACTCAAACAATATGACAGAACATTATTTCATGCTGTGCTTCAAAATGTTTCTTTTTTTTAAAAATAAATACTTCACAATTTTGATTCTTAGAAGACATTTGAAAGAAAAATTGGACAGTATATAAATTACCATTTTGTAACGTTGTTGTTCTTTCTTATAACACCTACAAGATATTGTGACACTGAATGCATCAAATAAAGAAGTTACTGTATTACGGATGTTATTTGTCCAATTATTTGCAAACAAGCCTTAAAGTGTGCAACAGTACAGGGATGCAACACATTTCTTATTTAAAATTCAAGACACATTCACCAGTGGGGACCTGTCAGGACTGCAGGCAGGCCAGTCCAGCAGCTGCACCCTCTTCTTGCATGCCTTTGCAATGCGCACAGAATGTGGTTAGCAGTGTCTTTTTGAAATATCCAGAGGCGTCACAGAGAAGATGTTGGTTAAAAAAAAATTCAATGCTTGGAACTGACTAAGAAAGACATCACAGGACAACAACCTAAATGAAAGAGTTAATGGAACTTTTTGGATGATCAGCCACAATGCAAATGGGCTCCATGATCTAATGACACAATAATGTCATTCTTGTGAGATTCCATGACATTGACTGATATATTTTGTGGATTGACATTATACTGCGTGCGCTAATAACTTGCCTTTGTCTTAACCTCTCACCTCTGTGTACCTGAGCCAGTTGAGAACTCGGGTAGCTCTTTGCCAGGGCCAGGTTGCCTCAGCCCACGTTTATGGACACATGTTAATCAACATCAATGTGTCTGCTCCATGGAAGATCACTCTTTAGGCTGTCTGTCTTGAAAAATGAGTGCAGCCCACCAAGCTCTGCAAAAAAAAAGGTATACAGACCCCTATCTGAGTGCATCAAAGCGATTTGAGTTTCTAGTTAGTCCAAATGTCAGTGCTTTGTTCATGTTTGTGTTCTTTATGTCATCAAGCCTAGATAGAACCACAGAGATCAGATATGATATACGACTTAAGAAACATGCTAACAGAAAACATATCTCAGTGCTTGCTGGCTTAGAGACCCCATTCTCACATCAAAGAGAGTGTGATGGAGCTACCTATTGTAATCTGACTGAAAGGCCATATGGTCTGTGTTGGAGCTTCTTTCTAAATGGGCCACACCACATCCGAGATTGTTTACAATAACAACAAGGCAATGCAGCGACTGCTGTTAGCAATCAGTAACCATAATAGTGCAATTGGCCATTAATTTATTGGGTTTTATAAACAAATCTTGGTGTACTTAAATACATAAAACTTCCAAACTTGTACCCCCACAGCAATAAGAATAAATGCATGTACGTACTAAAAAGTATTATAAAGATAAGTTAACAATTCAACACGAACAGAAGGAAGCTGGGATGAATGCATCTATCTCTTTAGCCCCACAGAGATGGGGGGTGGGTGGTGGTGGTGGTGTTGTTTAATTCTACATTTACATTTACAGCATCTAGCAGGCACTCTTCTCCAGAGTTACTTAGAGAAGTGCTTAAAAGTCACTATCCGCGAATACATTCTTATTCTGGTCTGTTAGAACACAAAGTATACCGTCAGCTGAACTTAGTCTGTAGGTGTGTGTGTTTTTTTCTTTTTTTTTTTTGTGTGTGTGTGTGTGTGTGTGTGTGTGTGTGTGTGTGTGTGTGTGTGTGTGTGTGTGTGTGTGTGTG
>JAQNCB010000028.1:28295786-28310386 GCA_030068295.1 Euristhmus nudiceps | reverse complement strand
TTTATCGGTGGCGGTCATTATCTGAACACCGTGTACACTCATGATCACGGCACAGATAGTGCTCTACGCTGCTTTTCTTCTGCTACACTTAGGTTGTAAACACTGGCCTCTTCTGCTACACTTAGGTTGTAGACACTGGTGTGCTCATGACAACTAGTGGACAAAGTCTAGTATGACACCTTCTGAACTAATTTTTACCGATTGAGCCTATTCCAGCCAGTTCTGGATGATGGTGAGGTTCACCATGAACAGCTTACCAGTTCATCATATGGCCAACACACACCACCACCACCATCATCATCGTCATCATCATCATCATCATCATCATCATGATCAACGTCTTGTGCTTGATCCAGGGTTGGGTCACGGGGCAGCAGCCTAAGCAGTGAGTTCAGATGTCCCTCTCCCCAGCCACTTCCTCTGGATTTTCCGGGGGACACACCAAGGTGTTCACAAACCAGCTGAGAGGCATAGTCCCTCCACTGTGTTCTGGGTCTTTTCCCAGTTGGACATGCCCAAATCACCAAACCAGGGAGGCATTCAGAAGGCACTCTAATTAGATCCAGTCATCTAATCAAAACTTTCAAAGTCTGAAGCCTTGATTAAATGACTTGATGGTCAGGTGGGCATGATCAGGGTTGGAGCGAACATATTCAGGAAGGTAGCTCTCCAGGAGCAGGATTGAGAACCCCTGCCCGAGACTCTCTGAATGTGGAGGAGCAGTGATTCTACTCCACGCCTCTCATGGATGGCTGAGCTATCTCTGAAGGAGAGCCCTGCCAACCTGTGAAGGAGGCTCATTTCAGCTGCTTGTATCTTCCAGCTTATTTTTTCAGTCACTACCCATAGCTCATGACCATAGATGAGGGTTGGAATGCAGATCAACTGGTAAATTTAGAGTATTGCCTTCTGGTTCAGCTTCCTCTTCACTACTAAGGACTGGTACAACCTTTGGTTTACAACAGAGGCTGCACTGATCTGCCTGTTGATCTTTTCTATCCTTCCCTCACTCATGAACAAGACCCCGGGATAATTGAACTCCTCCACTAGGAGCAGGACCTCATGCCAGACCCAGAGGGTGCATTCCACCCTTTTCCGGCTGAGAACCATGGCCTCAGAATTGGAGGTGCTGATTCTGATCCCGGCTACTTTGTACTCAGCTGCGAATCTCTTCAGGGAGAGCTGAAGGTCCTGGTTTGGTGAAAGCAGAAAGACAATGCCATCTGCAAAAAGGAGGGTGGAGATCTTATGGCCACCAAACCAGAACCCCTCAACGCCTCGGTTATGGGTAGAAATACAGTCCATAAAAATTATGAACAAAACCAGTTACAAAAGGCATCCTTGGCAAAGTCAAACCCCCACCAGAAACGAATTCCTCCTGCTGTTATTGATGCGGAACAAGCTCTGGCTCCGGCAGTACATAGACCTCATGGCCTGTAGCAAAGGGTCCAGTACACAGTACCCCTGGAGCCAATACACACAACCATTAACTATCACACCTAGGACAATATGGAACAGTCAATTATTATAAGCGGTTTGGAAAATGAATGAATGAATGAATTATTTTTACTTGAGCATGTCCTTGTACTACTGGAGTAAACTGGAGTACCCAGAGGAAACCCACACAAGCACAGGGAGAGCATGCAGATTCCACCCAGAAATGCCCTCGCAAAGCCTAGAATTCAAACCCTGGAGCTTCTTGGTATGAAGCGGATGTGCTAACCACTACGCCATGATGCCACCGGGTTGAGGCACTGTCAGAACCAGAATTCACAGACTGGACATTGCTGCAACCATTTCTGACACAGTTTTCCCCTCCAGTGTTTTCAAGTTGTTCTATGGAAGAGTAAAATACAAACTGCACAAACAACCTTGTTTTGGCTATAGATGCCTTAGGTTTAAATTCCAATGCAGGTACAGATAAAAATAGTTTGGGGATTAGGCATATCCCAGTGCGCTCTCTTTATGGACACAAAAGAGTAATATCACTACTCTAATTTACCCCTTTTGGTATAGAAATATGTCCTTATGTCAGAATGTTGATAAAATAATGAGTATCAGCCAATTCCCAAAGAGGCAAGTACAAATAATATTTTATTTACAGTAGGCTAAACACCATTCTAACACTGACAAACGCTTCTTAAGTGCAACGTCTGTTTCCAACAGGCCAAGAAGGGCATGTAAATTTGTTTTTTCTAAACTCATGAGTGTGTGCCAATCTTTCATTGTAAATTACATTTCTAAATTTCAGAGCATGCACTCAGGCCTGTAGGAAACATAAACTACTTTTATGCAGGCATATTCCCTGTCCAATTGGTACAAAGCCTAGGATATGTGAACAACCTGGCTCTGGAACACATCGAAATAATCATCTGTAGGGGCCTGATGTTGATCTACTCCACCAGTTGAAAAGAAAAAAAAAATTCGGCCCCACTCTGTACCTCTTCAGCCCCATCCAGACACTGGAACAAATGAATGGTTCCAGCAGCTGACACTAGAAAAAAGACTAAAAGATTAATGGTACCTCAAGAGCACAAGGCTCAGTCAACAAATCTTGTGTCCTTTTTACTGACCCTGGTTGACCTCTTGGGGCCAAGGACATGGTGTGTCCCCTGAACGTGAAGTCCAATCAAGCGTTTCTGTTCTTTGCTAATGGCTGCTTTATAACTGAGAGAACTTCAGCAATGTTTTAGGACATCTGAACACAAAAACATTTGAAATCAATAATAATAAAGATGTAAATACAACAATAATAATGCTGTAATAATAATGGTGTAAATGGTTGGAGACTTAAGAACCATCACGACTTTTGAATAAATAAACACAAGAGATAAGCGTTGAAAAATCGATGTTATGAATTCTAGAGTGTTAATAGTATTGGGATGAGATGATTTGTCTGTTGAAAACATTAAAACAAAGTCCAGGACAAATGAAGTGACCGCTAGTTAAACTTTGCTACATCGGTTTGTTTTTCTCACAGTAAAATACAACCACCACTCTGTAAAAGAGGATGTGAAAGAGGGAGCGCTAAACCCCAGCTAACCCACTGTTCCTGCCTGCTGAACCTCACACAACCCTGCTTCCTGCCCCTAAGTGGGATCTTTATGGAGAAATCAGGCTTTTGCTGATTCAGTCACCAGACTTGTAAAGGACAATGCCACACATGACTGTCTCATTAGAGGTAATAGACTGCTAAGATGTTGGCCAGGAACCAAGTGCACCCTTCTGAACAGAAAATGTAATTTATCCCAGTAACATGTTTTTCACTCTTCTGTCGTCGTTCAACGTGCTCATTTTAACAATAAATATAAAAGTAAATGATGTAATTGCTTAGATTTGGCCTCATGTAATATTACATGCAATCATTATTTAGCATAGTCTGTGTACCACATAGTTCTGCTTATGGAAAGATTAACATACATACTGTATATAACCAAATCATTTTAGAATGATTTGCTCTATACATTAGTGTAAATTCACACACGTAGCAGGTTGGAACAGCAGAGTGTTGCCACGTCTCAGCTACTGAGCTTGACTTACTGTCTGTGTGGGCTTTCTGTGCGTGTTCTCCTCAGTTATTTTTGCGGGTGTCCTCCCAACTGTCAGAAAAATGTAGTAGGTGGATTAGCAGCATTAAAGTGCCTCTCAGTGTGAATGTATCTCCACACACTAGCCTTGTGATTGAAAGGCGTTCCATAAAGAGCGTACTGTAGCCTCCTGCTTCAGCCCTAAAGAATAAATCCTTATTAAAGCACCGATTCCCCTACCTAAATAAAATGAAATTGGCCACAATGTCCTTCTGAAAGCATTTGCTTACTTCGGTACACAAGTGTTAATGAATGACTAAAGATGGTGATGCTTATTAATGTCATTGCACTGAGTGCAATGACATTAATAAACATCACCATCTTTATTTCATTTCTCATGTATTTGTAGGCCTTCTGTTTCTTATTGCTTGATCTGGGACTTTTCCACTTTATACAAATTGTTGTTACACCACCAAGTTATAGAACCTGCACTAGATCGTTCCTCTGGTCACGCGGTCTTGTTTTTGCAGACACAATGATTACATGGTGTAAAACAGGTAAATAAGAGAAAATAAGCATGTGAGCTGTGGTGGTTTCATTCCTATCTTCAGCCAGCCTTTCTTCAAAAGAACTGATAACAGAAGGTAAAACACATGGGCTATTTACCCTGGATAAATATAACCCTGGGTTTGTACTGGTGAATGATGTCCATGATTTCAGTGATTCAAAAAGTGGAGCTCCACATTTTATTAGCACACTATGAGCACAATTGGAGTATTGAGAGGAGGCAGGGTGCATCCAAGAGATGAATATTGAGGGAATCAGGTTTTCAAGCTCATCAAGGTCCCCTACAATGGTGCATCAAGGTCTGTTACACTCTGTTAACCTCTGTTAAACGCTACTGTGCTTTACTATGATTCCCACATTCTATTATCACACTGGCGTCGAATCATAGTACATTGTAAACATCAAAACTTTTTGCCCCAATCAAGTGATCGTCACCAATTCACCAAGTTCCCTCAAGAATATTATAATTCGAACCTCCAACCACCCCTCCTCACGAGAACTGGTGGCTTAATGGTGAAGGCGATGGGTTACTGATCCAAAGGTCAATGGTTCAATCCCCACTGTCACTACTGTTGGGCTCTTGAGCAAAGCCCTTTAACGCTCAGTTGTATAAAAATGATAATTTTAAATCGCTCTGGATAAGAGTGTCCAACAAATTCTGTAAATGTAAATCATTGAAACCACAATATCATGCCCCAGTGTAAACCCAGGGTAATGAATGGGTACCTTAAAAGATAAATTGATACCATATAATGTACTATGAATTATAAACATGTGAGTGCAACAACATTTATTCCCTAGCAACAATAACGACACATACTTCAAAAATGGTTAGGTGCTCAGATGCTGCACTTTAACCACACTCTATAGACAAAGCGTCATCTTATCAGTGCTCCAGCACAACCTGCAGCCATGAAACTAACATTGGCGATGATTATAAACAAAAAATCACAATAACAAAATTCATTCATTTTCCAAACCGCTTATTCCCAATTAGGGTCGTGGGGAGGCTGGCGCCCATCTCATCCGACTCCGGGCGAGGGCAGAGTACACCCTGGACAGCTTGCCAGGCCATTGCAGACCACAGACAGTGAGATATATGGCCTGCATATAGTAACCCAGTTAGCTGCTCTCTCTCTCTCTATATATATATATATATATATATAATTTGTCTGCATTTAACCCATTCAAAGTGAGCACATAAACACTGAGCACACAGACTCAGAGCAGTTGGGCACTAGGTGCCTTGCTCAAGGGCACTTCAGCCATGAAGGTGGCGGAAGAAGAAAATACAGCTCACTCCCCCACACTTTTCCTCAGGAATCGAACCAGCAACCTTTCGGTCCCAAAGCTCTTTCTCTAAGCGTTAGGCTATGGCTTCCCAAGGATATGTTTTACTTGACTACTTTTACTTACATAATCTAGATTTGAACCTTAAATATAAGGTTTCAATAGTAAAGCCGCACACACTTGTATGTTTATGGTAATGTAGTAAAACTATTACCCAAAAATAATAATATTAGTTCTCATGTAAAGTAAAACACATTGAGAGAAATTCTGTGTTTTCTGTTTATTAAAGAAAGCCAGTTTATTTCCTTGTATGTCTGCAGATGTTTTTGGCAAAAAAATAATTCAACATACAAATGGAGGGGGGATGCCAACTGTAAATACTGTAATCCCTTTTCATCAGCAGGAGTTCAGCAAATTATGCTGAAAAACAAAACTGATGATCTCTACATTTAGAACAGTGGAAACTACTGCAAACAAACTGACCTTGAGGGAACAATATGTTATCATATTAAATGCTACCACTATGCTCCTGTGGTCTTATTTCTGAAGAAGACTAATAATGAACAAAAACACAAGCTAAGAGCTGGATAAACCTAAATCCCATCATCCTGTATATGGCAAAAGCAAAAAGAATATTATCATTAATATCTATATCTTGTCACTCCAGTAGAAAATTAAATGCAATATAAATGGCTTGGGTACATAGGGATGTAAGAAGGTTACTTAATACATTCCAGACTACATTTTCATTAAAGGAGACAAAAGCATAAAAAGGAGGATTCCCAATGGAGAGAAGCAATAAATAAAAACACATTTCCTGCAGCAATAATGTGTGCCCACACTAGGTCTGTCTGAGGTCTGCACTACACAAATGAATCTTAAAGATTTTGACCTCCTTTATGAGGAGGTTGAGGAGGCAACTTCACCTTCTCACTTCAAGTCTCTAAACACTTGGAATGAGTTAGGACCATATGCTCCTCATGTTTCTGATTCCAATATCTCCAGAATCTATCTGGAACCCTAGAACTCCAAATTTCCCTTGGAGCTATACTTCAAAGCATCTGGACTTACATAAGTCCATTTTATGATTTATAATTTCATTATATGTTTGTACACTTTATCTCGTTTTGGCCAATTTCTCCTATGAATAAAAATGCATTCAGCAGAAAAATTATAGTTCATGCTACGACATACTTTACTGAGGATCACATCTCTTCCATTACGGTTTTAAAGGACATGTTATCCTATATCGTTGCCTTTACAGGGAACAAAGGACTCTGTATTATACAAAGAAGTGAAGCATGCAGCCTGCTCAGTATCAGCCAGGCTCCATCACAGATTAAGACCTGTTTTGTTGCGGCTGTTCACTCATCTCTTTGGGTGGAAATCAGCTAGGTACAAGCACCTTGTAATTCTACCCCTCATAGTCAAGTCAGTGAGTGGGATTATCCTTGTCACTGATGCACACAGCATATTTTAGCATGTGCTCATACAATGCATGGATACAGTCACCACATTTTACAGCCTAGGGTATGTCTAGCCATTAAGCTAATCATTATTTAGATTACAGCTGCTTTCACTTATGTTTCCCGAACATTCCTGCTCCACTGGGACATGGTGCAGTGAGGTAAAAGTAACATGGCTAAGATTTGATAAGTGTTACAAGTTTAGGAGCACATGTGCTACATATACTGCCAAGGTGAAGGCACATGGTGATATCAGTCCCATAAGCTGAGCAGTTGTACACAGTTTGTACTGTACAAGATCCAAACCATCTGAACCCCAGCAGGAGAAAGACACATGTCTAGAGAGACGATATACAGTCCAGTCGGTCAACACAGGTGCAAGACACCAGCAGCTACAAAGACCTCCCTGCTCCATTAACACTATCGATAGCAAAACCAGTCAGAGAAGGATGAGATGCACCGTCTTTTTATTAAATGGTTTGCAGATGTATATTTAGTACAGCACTGGATGGGGAATGGACAAGACCATTCCAAGCCCTACATGTTGCAAAGACCCAAGCCATTAATCATGGTTGCCTGAATGCTCACCTGGACCATATGCAGAAGCATTCTGATCTAGCTTGAGGTGAATTGTGATTACGACCATATTTATATTACAAACCCCTACTGTAGCATTGAAATGTGGAGGTGAGAGAAAACTTTCTGCTTTACACTACAGTGCCAAAAATATGAATATCACACCATCACTTACATACCCATCACAAAACTATAGGTATTAACACTGAGTTGGCCCCCCATTGCTGATATAATAGCCTCGCTTTCATCTAGATTATGGTCATGGAGGGTTGTGCTCTTCAGCCACAAAAACATTAACTACGTAAGTTGGGAAACCTGGTGAGCAGTTGGCGTTCCAGTTTGTCCTAAGGTTTTTCCAGTGCAGTTGATGTCAGAGTTGGAGTCCCAAGCCAACCCTGCCAAAGCATGTCTTCATGGACTTCAACACAGGAACATTGTCATCATTGGGAAAGTTTGGGCTCCAAAGTTCAAATGAAGGGAAAATACAGCATACAAGTGCTTTTAGACGACTGTGTGCTATTAACTCTGTGGCAGGAAAGACCCATATACAGGTGTGAGGGGCAGGTGTACATAAGATGCTTTATGTACAAGTGAAAAAGCACATAGTAAATTTGCAACAATCGTGTTAATACACTGCCCACATCTGCACCACTGACATTTCCAATTAAAGATTCTATAGCTACTGCGGTCATGATCTCTAGATCGAACCCCATAAGGAAACCTTTTAAAAGTGCAATAAGCAACATTTTGGAGCAAGTTTTCAGAAATTAAGTATATCATAGGATATCATGAATAAATACTTTTCCATTAATCTATAATCAGTGCCATGGTGGTGTGTTATTAACTCAGCTCAAAGTCACACCTCATCAGACCAGTCTTTATTCTTGTCTTGTTATTATTAAAATATATAAATATAGAGTATAAAAATGGGCAGAGTTTTGGTGTAGTGGTCAGCACGTCCGCCTCAGAGCAAGAAGGAACTGGATTCGGGTTTCCTGATTGGTGAGGGTGTTTCTGTGTGGAGTTTGCATGTTTTTCCTGTGCTTGAGTAGGTTTTGTCTGGGTACTCTGGTTTCCTCCATGGAAACAGATGATTCTCTGTGGTAACCCCTGAGGAGAGAAGCTGATAAAAAAAGTAGTGGACTCTAGTTTCCTCCAATCATCCAGAGAAATGTACATTAGGGTTACTGGCTCTTCAAAATTGCCTCTTGGTGTGAATTGTTAGTGCTTCCCCTATGATGACCTGGCAAGCTGTTTTGGGTGCACCCTGTCTTCGCCCAGTCTCAGCTGAGATAGGTTCCAACCTCCCTGCAATCCTAATAGGACTAAGCAATTTAACAAAAGAATAAGGGGCAGTGGTGGCTTGGGGGTTAAGGTGCTGGTTTACTGATTGTATTGTCAGTAATTCAAGGTCCACTTTCACTGAGTTATCACTGCTGCATTACTATGGCACTGGGTAGATGTGAAAGAACCATTACTGTCATTCAAAAAAGTAGGCCACTGGATTTCCTTCAACGATGGCCTGGAGAGCTGTTCAGGGTGTACCCTTCCCTCATCCAGAGTCTACTGAGATGGGCGCCAGCCTCCCCATGACCTTAATAAAGATTGGGCAGTTCAGAAAATGAATGAGTGAGAACACGCAAGTGGGTTCCCTTTCTTCAATGCTGCCATCTTACACAACTACATTGCACGGGATGGGTTGGGAATGAAATTTCGGTTGATTGCAATATTGAAGCTTATCAGTAGATGCCGCTAAATCTTAGACACTTAATCTTTAATGGTTTTCCCAGAGGAGCAGTCCAAATATTTTTTTAACCTAACAGTAGGCTTACTGAGCCTAATCTAATGTTGCTTGAAAAGAGAGACATTATTATTATTATATTAATAATAATGAATAACATTAACAATATTATAATTACCAAATAATCAAATATTAATTAATGAAGTCAATTACTTACATTTTAAAGTAACACAATATTTCTAATTTACAAGGATCCTCAAAAATGTTGAGTGCTTCTGGACAAAGCATATCTGAACTGAAGAATGGCTCTAATACAGATCCTTTAAAATTTCCCGTAAGATGTAACTTGTACTATTTTTATGACTATAGCTATGATACTACACCCACCATGGATAAGACAGGGGCTGTGAAATCAGTACATTCCACCGGCATGAGACAAGAGTTCATGGACGTATTTAAGCTATCTTGTTTAAGAAACCTTCAACCTCACACATGTAGACATTTACTTTCTCTCAAACATTATTCCTGTAATCCTGCACTCTGGTGTGCTTTAGAAATCCACATTACAAAGCTCCCATGTTATGAAAAAATCTCTGTGGGAAGTAACTGAGGCCATTAGAACTGTTATTGCCTGCAACTGATATGGCAGACCCACTAAAAAAAAACTCTCCAGAACTCTGAAGTGTGAAACAGTGGAAATATTAGTCTCCAGGGAGTGTTGAGGTGGTACAACTGAATAAAAATACCTTAAGTAAGTGAGCAGTGTCCGTTTCCAAACCACACTGCCAGATAGATCCATCCATGCATTATTTATACTGCTTAACTGGTTGTGTCACGGGGTAAGCTGGAACCAATCCGAGGCAACTTCGGGCAAGACATTATACCTTCAACAGGTTGCTAGTCCATTGCGGAACTAATATGGATTCAAACCGGCAGTCACACTGGTGGGCAATGTTGAGTAGCCAGTTGACCTAATGTACATGTCTTTGTACTGTGGGAGGAGAACATGCAAAATGCAAAACAAAAAGCCCATGTCAGCCACAAGATTTGAATCGGGAAACTTTGATGTAACAGTTTTAACAATTGCGCTTCTGTTCCACTGCTATAAGATATATTCATTCATTCCTTCATTCATTTGATGAACCACTTTATTCTATTAGGGTCCTGGGAAGGTCGAAGCCTATCTCAGCCTACAGTAGGTGAAGTCGAGATGCACACTGATCAGCTTTCCAGTCCATAACACACATCCATTTACAGTCACACTTGCACCTAGGGGAAATTTCGAACAGCCAGTTAGCCTCATGTGCATGTCTTTGGACTGAGGGAGGAAACCAAGGTACCAGGAGGAAACTCACGCAAACGCGGGAAGAACATGAAAACTCTGTACAGCCCGGGACTTGAACCCAGGACCTTCTTGCTTTGAGTGAATGTGCTACAACGCCTACCCCACCCCACTCCCAAGTCAAAATTCACTTAAAATATAGCACAGTGCTTTATTTTCAAAATTTTTGAAGTTTAGGCCCTTAATGTTCCCTTGTTACCAAATGTTATGAAGTTTCAAAATGGTATGAGAAAACAAGCATGATAAGAAACAAGATTTAAAAACATGGCTGCTTTTAGAAGAAAAAAAAATGATGTGGAGGTAATTTTTCTTTATACATTCAGTAAAGAAGCCTTTGCATAAAAATTGACATTAAGAACATCATATAATCTGGTTTAATCCATTTGCTGGTTCCTTTGTTCATCTGAGAAAACCCTTTCCACTTGACTGCTCCAACACCACCAGAGAACCTTACCTGCAGCTGAACCGTATCACTTAGCAAGCAGCCTGCATAGACTTGCACTGTACCTGCCACCTCAACTTAATTCCCACCTTCTGAGAAAGTCTCCCTCATCTCCTTTATATTTTATGTTGCATATCTTCATCTTCATCTGTATGCACAGAATATACATTATGATCACTTCTCTGACTTCAAAGCAGTTTATATAGAGGAAAGAATGGTGCAGAATAGATAAGGTAGTGAAAAATCAAGTTGCTGTTGTGTAGAGAACAAAAAGAGCACACAGCCTATAGAACTGTGATGCAGTCTGAGCCGTAATATCCGATTTTATACTCTGATTTAATCAGCCTATCGCTTGAGTCCTGCATCATCGAGGAGTGGATACATCATCTTATATCTGGAAGATTACTCAATATCTGAGAAACAAGAGAGTCTGTCAGAAAAAAAAATTGTAAGCAGATATCAGTAGAGAGGGATCCTGGGGGCACAACAGTGATGTGAATGTGAGTTTATTTGGGTGTTATATTTATAGTGTGTGTTACTGTGGCCACTGAAACTGAAAATGAATAAGTAATGTCCAACTGAATATTGGCTCAACTCTTTATAGATAAAAATGAGTTACCGATATTTATGGAGTGTTAGACATTTTCAGGGCGCCTCAGATGAATCAACGAGAGGCCCCGACATGAAGTAATCCTAACATGACTTCACTTCAGGGGTTAAAATCACAAACAGACGGAAAACACTGACAGTATAATTAACAGTCTGATTGGAAAGTGTGAGGAAATCTGAGCAGAACATCCACACAGTGTGAAGGAGACACCGAACGATACTGAGCAGTTCAGCCAGATCACATGATTATAATAATCATTTGAAAAAGCACTCACTCACTCACACAGTTAGTGATTCAATGTTTCAGAAGCAGGAAACTCACGACAGATCATGTATGTGTGTGTATGAGTGTGTGATGATGATGAGGTAAGGTCTGTGGGGTTTTACACCTGAGCCTAGAGGCTTATCAGTGCTTATCCCTGGTTTCTGTAGTATGAAATGACAAGGAGTTCAACTCCTCCTGGAAGGAACGCTAGTCCATTGCAGGTTACCTTCCCAGTATTTTTACTGGCACCCATTTATACTGTTGGGTGAACAGAGGCACACTTGTGGTTCAGACCTTGCCCAGGGGTCCTAACACAGAGGGGGTCTCACTGGGATATGAATCCATGACCCCATGATGATGAACCCAGCACCCTAACCGCTACGCCACCGGCCCCACGATGATGATGATAACTTGCGTGAGATCACCTACTGTTGGCCTCCGACCATGGCTGTGTCTCCTTGCTTGTGTTACTCGACCTTAGTGCAGCCCTTGACACGAATGATCATATGATTGTCCTTGACAGATTGGAAAATGCTGTTGGATTTAAGGGCCTTCTCCTGGTTTAAATCTTATTTAACTGCCCGTTATCAGTTTGTAGATGTAAATGGTTATTTCTCTGTACATTGTAATGTTAAGTTTGGTGCGCCACAAGGTTCTGTCCTCGGCCCGTTCCTTTTTTCTCAAAACATGCTCCCTTTGGGTAATATCATTCATGATCATATTATTAACTTACATTGTTATGCTGGTAATACAGTTACATATTTCGGCAAAGCCAGATGAGAGACATCAGCTTAATAAAGTTGAGCAATGTGTAAAGGACATCAGACACTGGAAGCTTACTAACATCCTCTTATTAAACTCTGATATGACAGAAGTACTTGTACTCGGACTACAGACCGCTAAAAATAAGGTTTCTGATCTATTAAGTTTGGATGGTGTTTCACTTTCATCATGTGTAGCAGTAAAGGACCTTGCAGTAACTATTGACACTGGTCTCTCATTTGAAGCTCATGTAGACAATATTACTTGGCAAGCCTTCTTTCATCTCAGGAATATTGCTAAAATAAGAAATATGGTGTCACTGCATGATGTGTAAAAATTCATTCATGCTTTTGTTACTTCAAGATTAGATTATTGTAATGCGTTACTGTCTGGATATTCTAATAGGTACATGTTACAGTTGATAAAGAATGCAGCAGTTAGAGTCCTTACTAGAACTAGAAGATATGAGCATATTACCCCTATCTTATTTACACTGCACTGACTTCCAATTAAAATTTGAATTGAACATAAAATACAACTTTTAACCTGTAAAGCACTTAATGGTCTCGCGGCACATTATCTTAGGGAACTTCTTGTGATTTATGATCCAGCACATCCTCTTCGAGCAAAAGGTGCAGGATGCTTCGTGATACCTCGAATAAAGAGGACGACTGCAGGGGGCAGAGCTTTCTCTGATAAAGTCCCACAGTTATGGAACAACCTTCCAGTTATTGTCTGGGACTCAGACACAGTCTCTGTTTTTAAGACGAGGCTGAAAATGTTTAGTTGAGCATTTTGTTAATATTCTTTTATTAGGTAAAGGAGCATATCCGGGGGTTCTCGGGCATAAAGGCTTCTGGTAAACTGTAATGTTGGGATGCTGTTGCTCCCTCACTTTATGTGCTCACCCAGGTTCATGACAGAGGAGTGGCTGACTGCCCAACGCCACAGGGTGCCCTCATGTCTGCTTTCCTTCTGGTTCTGTCTTTTAGTTATACTGCATTTAGTTATATGCATAGTCAGTCATGCCGGAGTCCCTGCTTGCACTTAGCAATAATAAACTCTTCTATTTTCATTACACTATAATGAGTACATCTAACAACCTCTCTCTCTCTCTCTCTCTCTCTCTCTGTCTTTGCTGAGGTTCACATTCTTCTTCTGGGGTGCCGTTGATCCTGATCCTTCTGCTGTCCGAGTCCTGTGGTCTACCCCGGTGTGCTGATGTTGAACAGAGTTCCCATCTTGGAAGCCCCTACCTCCTACTGATGGAGATCCATTTGAATTTAGATGTGCACTCAGAGATGACTTTTCACGGCTGGTGATATAAACTCTTTTCCCACAATTATTTAGGACTTACAGTTGTAGTATAACCAACCGGACTACATTTTGGACTGTAATGAAGTTTTTTTTTTAGGTAGTCTATTGTATAAGTGTGTTTTCACCCAAATGAGGAGGGGTTTTCCTTTTGAGCCGGGTTCCTCTTAAGGTTTCTTCCTTGCGTCAACTGAGGGAGTTTTTCCGTGCCACTTTCTTGCTCATTTGGGATGTGTAAGGGGTTGAAAAAAATGTGTAAACTATTTTGTACTCCTAGTTTTACTGTGCAAAGCTGCTTTGCGGCAATGTCAATTGTAAAAAGAGCTCTACAAAGAAAACTGAATTGAACTGAATTGAATAACATAAACCGTAATCGTTGTTCCCAATGTCACTGAACAATCAAAGGGGACTTGATCTCAACCTATCACAGAGCTCACACAGCTCCCACACACGTACACGCGTGTGCACGCACACACACACACACACAAACCACACTCACTCTCTCATTCACTCTATCACTCACTCATTCTCTCTCTCTCTCTTTCTCACTCACACACACACACACACACACACACACACTCACTCTTTATACATTTCACAAATGATTATTTCATAACCCCCCCAAAAAACAAACAAACAAAAAACCCAAAAACAACAAGAAAGACACAAATTATATTTTGTTTTGTTGCCTAAAGTTAC
>JAQNCB010000028.1:28248716-28262842 GCA_030068295.1 Euristhmus nudiceps | reverse complement strand
TGTGTGTGTGTGTGCATGCGTGTGTGTGTGTGTGTATGGGGTTTGACAGTTCACACGGAAAACTTGTCAAGTAAGGAAAATCATATAGGAGCTGTGCTTTCAGGCAGTGGATGCATCTTTGTATCATGCGTTATACTTCTGGGAAGAGATTATAAAATAAGTGCATCATAGACAGGACAACATTTATTGACCTAAACTTTTTATAGAGTAATATTTCCTTACATTTCTCCTCAGCTTGAGCACGTTTTAAAGAAAAAAATACGGCTTTTTTTTTAATTAGCAGCTAGTTTCTCTGTGTATTAGAGTATTTTATCATTTTTAAGCACAATCTGCTTGAAGAATTTAGTAAAATATTGCATCACTGATAGGACATTAATTTGCTCTCTACTAGAAGTGTTTACAAATAGGAGCTATAAATATTTTATAAAATATTGACTCAATATAGATTCATACACTTTGAGATCTCTCGTTACAACTGAACCTATTTTTTGTTGTTAGTTTTTTTTTTTTCTCCCCTTTTTACCCCCCCCATAACCCATGGACGAAACACTATGGAATTCCCCTTAAGTAGCCACATGGTACAAGTATCAAGATGTTGAACTAAAACTAGAAAAAAAAATACTCAATTGAAAAATGTTTAATTCCCTTCCTCCTTTCAAAATGCCGGTTCAACCATTTAGTTTTTACCTTGGTTTACATGCCCTAAAGTAAGATATGTGAATAAAGCCCATACATGATGGATAAGCTGCATTTGCCGTGTCTCAAGAAGAAGCAGCTAAAGCACCAATAAAGTTATTATGTCATTTTCCTCTCTAACAGAATTCATTATGAGCTCTTATTGCATTGTAGGGTGTCTGTCAGGACCCAGCTGTCTTTGTTCAATAGAAATGAGATTTGGCTTCAGAGAGAACCTAAAACCCACACAGTTGGTACTTCTGTACATGTAATATTAATCTCCCTTAATCCTATTAGCACTAATCCTGTTCTCAATGCTCTGTCTGAAACCATTTCTCACACATACACACACACACACACACACACACACAGATGCTGGAGATCCTGGAGGTGTTTGTCAAGGAAAATGGATACATCTACCTCAAAATGGACGGCACCACCACAATTGCATCGAGGCAGCCACTCATCGCACAGTACAATGAGGTGAGTGATTACTGACTGCCTATACTCATTGTGATCTCCTACATGATATTCATGTTGTCTTTGGTTTATCTTCTTAAAAAAAAGGGGGGGGGGTAAAAGTATTAACTGGTTCATCTTTTTTTTTTTTTTTTTTGCAGAACAAGGAAATATTTATATTCCTTTTGACTACCAGAGTTGGAGGATTGGGTGTCAACCTGACGGGTGCAAACAGAGTAATTATCTATGATCCGGACTGGAACCCTAGCACCGATACTCAGGTTTGCTAAACTTGAACATGTTTGAAATGCTTTGGTAAAATGTTCATGTGTCCACTTTTGTAGTTGCAGCTGAGTGAGTGTTTTCAGTAGGAGCGCTGATTAAACAGTGTCTCTTGACTGTACTTATGTCTTGTCTTTAGGCCCGTGAACGTGCTTGGAGAATAGGGCAGAAACAGCAGGTGACTGTTTACAGGCTGCTCACCGCTGGGACCATTGAAGAGAAGATTTTCCACAGGTTAGTTCTGAGGGATGTGGGTTTAAGCAAGTTGTTGGTGTGTTTTGTTTTGTTTTGTTTTTTCCTCTGGGTTTCACCTGTTTTTAAAGACATTCCTTTCTTTATAGTGTATTTTTTTTCCTGGTAGTTAATACAAATATATACAGAGATGCCTACCAGTACGGATTCTCCGTATTTTGTATGGAAAGTTGATGTCAATACAGTGTTACATAACAGGGTGCTATTTTGTACAGAAAAATAAAAAGAGCATGTGCTCTCTGTCTGTCTCCCCTGCTCTCTCTCTCTGTCTCGCGCGTGTGCTCTCCCTGTCTGTCATGTGAGTCATATGATGGTGCTGCCATCCTACCACTAGATTTTGAGTATGATGTAAAATAAATATGTCAGTAATATTGCTTACAAATACTTTTGTTGCTAATTCATGTGTGTGGAAGAAGTGTTCCTGAAAATTTTTCAAAAATACTGAAAAAAGTTGTAAACAATACTGAATTCTATATCTAAGGTAGTCATCTCTGTGTCTGTATATCTTTTGTATTCCTGAGTGCTGGTCTGTGCAGATGATTTAATTGACAGATGTTGAAATGAGTTGTATTAAGTATCTAAACACAAAAAAGAAGTCCCACAGTGTAAAAATTTTCAAGGACTGCTTTTAGCTTTGTTCACAGTGTGTAATGTCATGGCGTTGCTGCTCCAGTTGGTCCGATCGAGGTTCAGCAACATTAATGTGGTAATAAAATGAAGTCAGGCGATAAGCCGAATGTACTGAATGAGCAGATTATCACTTGGACTTTTTCTTCCCTGATGGCACGGATATAAAATCGGGCCTCATTTTCACATATGTATTGGCACCCCCAAAGTCCTGACCTTAACCCTATTCAATTTTTCCTTCATCAACTCAAGATTTCAGTCGGAAAAAAATGAACCCAACTCTGGACAGAAATAAATGCTATGTTGCTTAAGTTTGGTGAAACAATGGCATCATGATTATGTTCTGTAAGCAAAGTTAAAGGAGGAGGAACAACAACATATTTGTGTGTGCAACCCCCCCTCGGCTGGGCAGTGTAAAAGTATTCCATTAAAGGCAATCTCAAATCATTGTGTGATTTTCTAAAACCAGCCTTTAGAAGTTCACAGTAGACATGAAATTAGATTAACTACATACTTAATTTACTAGTTTGTGATTGATTTACGAGCTGATGTGTGTGCAGTATCAGCAGTTTGGTGTGAAATCAGGACAGAATCTCAGCTGCTATGATGGGAGTCATCATGAAAATGGTTAAAATTTGGGTGTTGAGTGTGTTACAAGAGATAATGCTCAAAATCTGACATGGTGCTTTTCTCGTCTCATTCCGTAGACAAATCTTCAAGCAGTTTCTCACAAATCGAGTGCTCAAGGATCCGAAACAGCGCCGTTTTTTCAAGTCCAATGACATTTATGAGCTTTTCACGCTTAGTAGTCCTGATGGCTCTCAGGGAACTGAGACCAGTGCAATATTCGCAGGTATTCATGAAATGATAATGTGGGAGATGAATTCAGTGTTTTACTGATGCAGTCTTTAATTTTGAATTTTTAAATATTGATTATATCACTTAATTATTTATTGTGTCACATATGACTCATTACTGTGATGAGAAGTGTACCAAATCCAAATCTTACATTTCTCAGTCTGACCACAATGTCGTTGTGCCACTCCTCATTGTAGGAACTGGCTCAGATGTACAGATTCCAAAGAGACACAAGGCGCAACGTCATTCGCCATCGAACCCGAAACAGATGTCCTCAAATCTTGAGAACACCCAGCCATCTTCACAGTGTAAAGAAAACGCTTCGCCTCAGCCTTGTAACAGAAGCACGCCAACTCTTGATGGCCTATCCAACAATGACTCCAGCAATCAAAGTGACTCCTTAAATGTTTCATCCACATCACACTGTGCTGATGTTTCATTAACAAATGGTCATCAGCGGGACGTCTTTGATGCCGAAACTCCTCAGAAACACAGGGAGAAGAAAAAGCATTGTGATGAGCCAGATGCAGCGAGCCAGCCCTCAGACAAACAGAGGCACAAGAGTAAAAACCATAAGCGCAGCAAAGATACCCGGTTTGAAGGTCATCGAATCTCTCACCTTGTGAAGAAGCGGCGATACAAAAGAGAAGACAATGAAGACCAGAATGAGACAAAAGATGAGCAGAAGAACGACGACTATGTTCTTGCCAAACTCTTCAAGAAGTCTGGGATCCATAGTGTTATGAAACATGACACAATCATGGAGGCATCAAACCCAGACTATGTTCTGGTGGAAGCTGAGGCTAACCGAGTGGCTAAAGACGCTCTTAAAGCTTTGAAAGTTTCCAGACAGCATTGCAGGCTGCCATTCAGGGGGTCTGCACCAGCAACACCACCTCCTCCTCCTGTCAGGTGCGCTCGGTCACATCACTACAAATCCCCAAAGCTGATCTTTACATTCTAATGTTATTCTTACTCCTCGTTGCACTCATGATTATACTAAGTGGCAGCTCTGCTTGAGCTGAACTGGGTTTGTTATTGTGGCATATAGGCTGAAATGACATTCATTCATGTATTTTCTAAGCTGTTTAATCCTAATTAAGGTCGAAGGGAGGCTGGCGCCCATCTCAACTGACTCTGAGCTAGGACGCACACCCTGGACAGCTCAGCAGGACATCATAGGACCAACACACATACCATTCACAGTCACACTTAGGGGTGATTTGAAACAGCAAGTCAGCCTACTGTGCTTATTTATTTATTTTTTTTGGACTGTTGGAGGAAACCGGAGGAAACCAGAGGAAACCAATGCAAGCACTGGGCGAACATGCAAACTCCGCACAGAAACACCGTAGTCCAAGAATCGAACCCGGGAGCTTCTTGCTGTGAGGCGGTCGTGCTAGCCAGCGTGCTAGCTGTGCCGCCGGGCTGAAAGACAGATTTATAATATTTTTGTTCTGTTTCATTTCTAGAAAAAGATTTGGGCTGAAGAAGAACTCTCTTCTCAATCAGCTTTCAAACACAACACCAAAATCAGGGGAGAAATGCAAGGTAAAAAAAAAAATAAATAAATAGCAACATTATTACATATGTACCCTAAGTGTTATTAACTGTGTAATCTAGATTAATCTAATCAGTTGTGCATTCATTATAGGATGCAGAGCTGATAAAGAAAGCAGGCATCAGGAAGCCAGGGTCCGCGTCCCACTTCAGTGGAGAGGGAATAGAGGAAGAGGCGCTTTCTTCCTCCATCTCTTCTTCCTCATTGTTAGCCAGAATGAGGGCCAGGAATCACATCAGCTTACCCCAGAGCCAGGATGAGGATGAGGACGATAATGAGCCGATAGTTCAGTCTTCCATTCCACATGCTTCCCCTACTGAGCATGATGAGCTGCTGGTAGATTTGAGGAACTTTGTGGCCTTCCAGGCTCAGGTTGATGGCCAAGCAAGCACTCAGGAGATCTTGGGGTATTTCACCCCAAGATTAACCTCTACACAGACTCCAGTGTTCCGAGAGCTGCTCCGGAACATCTGTGACTTCCACAGGCTCCCCGGACAGGAGGGAATGTGGAAACTCAAAGATGAGTACAGATGAGGGAAAGGAAATTTTTATAGATTTTATCTTTTGGCTGTTGAAAGTTCTTGGCATAAATGCTATGACCAACCATGAGCGAGCACTCATTTACTGAACCGCTTAATCTTAACAGGGTCGCGGGAAGGCTGAAGCCTATCTCAGCCGACACTGCGTGAAGGCGGGATACACCCTGAACAACCCCCAGACCATTGCTAGGCCGACAAACGCATATCCACAACTTTGGACAATTTGGAACAGCCCATTAGCCTCTTGTGCATGTCTTTGGACTGTGGGATGAAACCAGAGTACCCGGAAGAAACCCATGCAAGGCTGGGAAGACTTTGCAAACTCCACACAGAAATGCCTGAGGTCAGGACTCGAACCCAAGACCTTCTTGCTGTGAAGCAGACGTGCTATCTGCTATGCCACCATGCCACCCCAACCAAGAACACGCATAGTATTGAATTGTATAATAATAGTATATTATTTAATTTAATGTAGAGTCTGTATGATGATGTCATGCATGATGTGGTATAATGATATTTGATTATAAAATACCATGTTATTACATTTTTATCATTCATGTTATACCTTTTTGAGGCAGTGTAGTAACTAATATTCTTGACGAGATTTCTGGTACTTCAGTTCCTTCCGATAAACCTGACATTTACTTGATAATATGTTCTGTATAACTGACAGGGGGTAATGACCTTGACGGAGACAAACATAGCCTACAACTGTCACTGTATAAAACATTTTTCCTCATGATAAGCTTGAATGAGTAAAAAACTTTTTTTTTTTTCTCCTGGAGAAAGGTGCTATTTTTTTCTCCTTTGAATAGATTTGTTCAAATATTGCCATTACTGTTTATGCAGTTGTTGGCTCAAATATATTGCAGTGAATAGGTTCAAATATTCAGTTATAGCCATGAAAATGTGAATAATAGCACAATTTTTTAGAGATTTTTTTTTTTATCGGTCAATCACCACAAACTATCAATATGATGAAACTGTGGAGCTTTAGCTTAAATTTGAGGTGGTTAAAAAAAATATTTCAGACTTGCAGCCTGTTTTCGAAGTACTGCAGGCTCACCTGTGTAATACGTAATTGATAAGCAGTTTCATAGTCAGTTATGACCCGGTTCAAAAGAATACTCGATAAGTAGTCCAGTGAGGGAGGGAGAGAGAGAGCTGGCAAAGTAAATGATCCTTGAGGTGGGATTTAAAAAAAAATCCTCTTTCTTGCATTTAGTTTTAAAAGTTTTTAAAACTAAATTAAATTACATTCAGTTTTAAAGGTTTTTGAGCTTTGACAGTCACCTCATTTCTCTATTTAAAAAAAAGCAGGTTTTTAAAACGTTCTGATGAGAAAACAGGATTTTTTTTTCTTTCTTTCTTTTTAAATTCGGCCTTACATTTCTAAAAAGTAAACTCTTATGGAGGTCACCTTATTGTTAAAGACAACAATCAGGGGATACTTTTATGAATGTAAATACCAGATTCAAGCCACTGGGACACTCTAGCCTAGGAAAGTCAGATTAGATTCTGTCCAGAGAATGTTTTTTTCCCGGACTAGGCAGTCCTGATAACAAAGCTGAACTTTTACCTGAATGCTGAAAAGAGGAGAGTATGGCGGAAGGGATTGTGGGCCAAAGCATACCACATTACCCGTCAAACATGGCAGACATCTGCCAGTGTAATTGGATTGCTGGTGATTGTTGGTAATGTTACGGTTCATAGAAGAAGGAGGAGGGTGAAGTGATCAGTGTTTACTTTCTGCTCACATTCAGGCTTAACCTGAAAAACTGATAGGAGGGCACTGCAGTGCAGACACATAATTGACCCAAAATGTACCAGGAAGGCAACCACAGAGATCCTTAAGGCAAAGAAAAAGATGATCGCAAATGGCTGCATCAATTAACTCAGTTGAGCAGTTTGTTTTTATTTATTTACTGAAGTCATATAACTGAAAGCAAAATGATTCACAAACGAGCAGTAACTGTCAGCAGCTGAGTTAAAACAAAGTGTTTCAATATTTTTTTGCAGTTGTTAGGGTGTCCAATTTCTTTTGAGCCTCAGAATCATGGCAATGGTAAATGGCTGTAATTCCTTGATGGTTAATTCAGTATTTTTGTTAAACCTCTTGGAGAAAAACAGTTTTATCACTCATTTAAATCTATTGTTGAGGTGTGCAGGTGCGACATGATGAAAATCGTGTCACTGTCCAAATATTTATGGACATGTTCACAAATGTATTATCTCCTTCCTTCACTGAATTATTTTTAATGATGTTCGTGAATGAGCTTTATTATATGTACATATGATCATTGTGTATGTGTGTGGAGGGGAGGATTGAAGATGAGATTGTTTTGTTGTAGCCTGATAGGTTTGATAGGAAATAAAATAATGTAATGCATTTGTTCCATGAGATAAAAAGTCATCAGTGTCATTTTTATATAGATATATTTACATACATAACGCTTTTATTGTTATGATGTTGAAGTTCACCTCGACTCTTCTTCTGCTTGAATTACTGGTTTACCTCCTGAAGTATAAAGTTGGTAAGTTATTGGTATACAGGCAATATTTGTATCATCCCCTCCCAGAGATGGAACATATACCTCTTTTCCAATGATCTCTAACTTCAGGTGATCTAAAATAGACTCTTACATAATTAGCCTGGATGGCTGGTGTTTTCGACTCAGTGAGCCAGGAAGAGGCTTCACATCCCGCTGACCGTGGTGCTGAAAACTCCGCACACTTCACTCAGCGTATTTGCTTTACACCACTTCCCTAAATATTCTCTTATCAATATACATGCACGATGTCTTCCATTCATGATTGGGTCTTACGCAAACGTTTTATTTTAGTGTGGAATAAAACTTTTAAAAGTCGAACCCTCTCCATAATGGTTTGGATTGCTACAGAAGGGATTTTGAAGTTAGCTTGTATACAGAAAAATATTGTGGATTGATTAAATATCAATGTTGTTTATATTAATGACAGAATAAATGAAAAATCATTCAACACAATGTGTTAAAAGATGGAGGGTTTTTTGCAGTTCAGCTGATAAATTTAAAGGAGGGAATCATTAAAACATGAAGTGGAATATGGTTAATTTATTATTATTATTACCACTGGTAGTAGTACTATTCCTATTGATAATAATGATTCTGTTTCTGTTCATTAGAGCATAAAATTGCATGCTTTAATTATTTTTATTAGTACTATTGGTGGTGGTGGTGGTGGTGATGAGGATGCTGATGATTTTACGTGCAGACATTGGATTAAAGACATTTTAGTAATTATTCAGCGATTTACATTTCATGAAAGCTGAACACATGCCATAAACCACTTTAAAGTTGTGCAGTTTTTCTATTTCTAGTTTTCTTATGCTTTTTTCTGAGGTCATAATAACAACTTTATTTTCAGCTGTGCATAAATTAATTACACGCATTTAATAACTAAAATATCATTATATTCCCCTCCTTTAATATCGTAAACGCTTTACGCCAGGGAAGCGCTTCATCGTGCACGGGGGCCGTAACGGGCTATTATCCTTGGGTAATGCTATTAGAGAACCAATTATGCGCCATTACACTTCCTCTTTTTGCCGTTTATGTGATTTCGTCCAATCCCGCCCTCGACTGCAAAATTTCAGCTGCTACTCGGAGCCTCATTTTCCACAAGCGGAGGAGCGGCCTGCGTCCCGCGCGCGTCTTAAAAGTAATTGAAAGGGTCCCGGTGCACGTCATTTACGCGCGCGAGGCAAATCAATCCTCGGACCCCTTGCTGTGAACAAAATCAAACTGTGGACGTCCGGGCGCTCGACGAGCGCATCACCGCGCAAAGCGGACCCCTTAACCCATATAACGAGCAATTATTGCTCTGACAGCCAATTTAAAATCCAAAAAACAGTCATCTGGATTTTTTAATATAAAAAGCAACTGTGTGCAAAAAATGCGTCGAGTGCGCGTGAGTTGATGATGTGGGAATAACAAGGCGCAACGCCGGGCGACGGGCGAAGTGAGCTGGAGGCGCGCGCGCCGCAACTGGGAGACGCTGCAGAGAATGTGACGTTTGGCACCACGTGACGTGACACTGGGCGCGCGTGCTGGTGCCCCGTCCCAAAGCAGTCAGCGCAGAAGTCATAGCAAGACATAATCAGGTTAAGTCCGATTAGGTGTGAGATTATAAAGGGCGAGTTGGTGGAAGTATACATACATTCCGCGCGTTGCTAGAAACACACGTGGCCACTTTATCCTGATGTCGGGCGCGAGCAGGGATACGAGTGTATAGTTCAGAGAGAGAGAGAGAGAGAGAGGAGAAGAGAGTGGGAGTGGAAGTGCTGGATATCTGAAACCGAGGAACTCTTAATCTCCAACAGACTCTTCATCAAGGCTCCGATCGCACCACAACTCCGGCTGAAGGTACGAAGCTTTATGGCATGTTATAGCCACGGCTGGCTGAAAACTTTAAGCTTCTCTTCTGATCCTGTAAACATAATGCTGTTATCTATACAAACTCAGTAATATACTGAAAACATATTATTATTATTATTATTATTATTATTATTATTATTATTATTATTATTATTATTATTATATTTTTCCCTTCTCACAAGCTCTTGGAATATTCTGTGGTTGAATTTCTTGGAGCTCAGTGAAGCAGGATGTTTTATTTCCACTGTCCCCCACAGCTTGATGGGGAGTGTTGCAGAACTAATACTTGTGAGTACCCCTTTCAAAGTTTAATAGACAATTTAATCATTTTAACAGGCAATGTTTAACTACTGTACTCTCGGTAACATACTGCTCCTCAGCTGACCCGCGTGTGTGATCTGTAAAATCTTAATCAGATATATTTATTTGACTTTATTCCAACAATTAAACCTTTCCATGAACTGACACATCGAAATCAATTCGTGTGAAATTGCCTCCAGATGACAATATATACACAGTGCAATATCATGCTTCATTATCGAATATTTGCTATTGTCTTTTAGAATTGGGGCCATGGTGTACACAGGCTACAGCGATCCTGTCCCAGGACACGGACTTAACAAATATCAGATACAGAGCTTATAAAATTCATTCCATACTCATGGGAATGGAAGTTGTCAGCATCGCGTTTAACATTTTTTTTCTACACAACTTGAAATGCTTTTGCCCTCAAGGCCTTTTTTTAGTGCCGTCTGCTTGGCCACAGATGGTCAATGTCATGCCTTTTAGTCTTTCACAATTTTATTCGCTCAATTCAGTCTTTCAGTTAGTTATGAGAACCCAGACTGACAGCTATAAAAATAAACAGTCCGTGTCGTTCAAATAATTATTCGAAATTCATTCTGTAAAATATGGTGACGATTTTTCGTATATACGTATCATATAGCATTATTATTATTATTATTATTATTATTATTATTATTATTATTATTATTATTATTATTATTGTTGTTGTTGATGTTGATGTTGTTGTTGTTGTCGATGTTGTTGTTGTTTGTATTTCTTTTAACTATACATTGCAAACTACAATTTCAGTGAACTCCAATGGCTTTGGGAATCATGCCTCTGGAGACTTCGATGATGGTTTTCTCAGGAGGAAACAACGCAGAAACAGAACAACCTTCACTTTACAACAGGTAGCATGTTGAATTCAGATGATAAGCAATTTAGATGTATGTTTTCAACAATAAGATATGGGTGGATATTCATTTAAAGAAAGAAAGAACGTATGTAGGAAATAAAACAAGAAAAAAGAAATAAAGAAAGAAAAGAAAGAAAGAATTAAGAAAGAAAAGTTTACAAATAAATTTTATCCTGACCTATGTACTTGTGTAGCAGCTCTAAATGTATTTAGTTTAGGAATTTTGACGAATTGAAACGAGTAAAATAGCAGGCTGCTCTGCCTCGATCGTGATCATGATTCATAAGTATTAACAAAACAAATTCTTTATTTTGTAGTTAGAAGCACTGGAAGCAGTTTTCGCCCAAACTCACTATCCGGACGTGTTCACAAGAGAAGAACTGGCTATGAAGATTAATTTGACAGAGGCCCGTGTCCAGGTAAACCCTGCACACAGCCGTTATGGGACAACACATACCATATAATAATAATCTCTATAATAATAACACTACTCTTGTCCTCAATTCCCTACTTCATTTTGGTTATTTAGAAATGATACACTAGTGACGGGAATAAACTTCATTATTTAATTACTGCACTCTCAGAAAAAAATGCTCCTAAATCCTATTTCTCTTTCCTCTTGATACTGCTTTGGTACTTTTAATATGTAGACTGTATTTCCCATGGAAATTTGGATATAGTGCCTTTTTTTAAAGGAAAGCAAAACAAAATAAAACAGCTTAAGACATTTATCCCCTGCAGATTTGGCTTTTTTAAGATAAAGGTTTAAAGATAGAGTCCATGCACCTTTCTGAGAGGTAAACCAGAGGCCTAAATGAAAACTTAAGGGCATCACTTCCCGTATGAAGGAGAAGAAGACGCACAAATACAGGCGATGCTGTTCTCTAAGCACGTTTGGCCAAAGACGCTTAAATTAAAGCTCTCCTTCATTTACGCCGCGCACTTTAATAACATCAACATAATGGGCAATATTAGATTAGGTTGATTAATCGGTCATTCATAATTAACTAGTGATAATGTCCTACACTAATTTATCCGCGTCTCCAAGGTGTGAAAATTACATGGGTGTTTTTCTTGACTTCAGAAAAAAGAGAAATTGCTTGAAATCCACTGGCTGAAAGCAAACTGTTTTTTTTTCTTGTGGTGTTGCACATCTGGAAAGTTTTCCCAGTTGTATTTGATTTCTTTAGTCCACATATTATATTTGTTATAAATTCGTCTAGGTGTAATTAAATCCACGTATACCCGTATGTAATTTCCTGCGTTCCACATTTGCTATTGGTTTTCCTAGATCTAATTGTAGGAGATGGAATAGTTGGCCTTGTGTTCCCCAGGGTCATCTTACTATCGCTTAAACCCGGCGACGGCAAAGCCATAATGGCATTCGCTGCTGTAAATTAGGGACTGTAAACAAATTATTGCCTCTCTAATCGGATTACCAGATTCGCATTATTAAATCTGAACATGAATCAGTTGCAGCATGCGGGGATATTAAGCTTACATTATTATTAGGAAATAAATTTTCTTTTTGTTGTATAGGGTTGCAGGCGACCCCTCCTCCTCCTCCTCCTCGTCCTCCTCCTCCTTCTTTGGAAAGTGTCAATTGGTTTTGGTTGCACTAAGACCAAACTGCAAATTGAGATTAATGGTGCAATTATAGAGCATGCAGTGTTAGGGGATCATGACTCCTAGCTGGAAGGTGCAAGGGTGAGATAATGTTGCCACAATTGCATTCTGAATATTGTTGTCCTGCCAGTAAAATGTTGCCTCCTATTATGCTGAATGAATGCTCAGTGTGTAGGGCTTTTTGTTTGCTGACATCATTGTACCTTTGCACAATGCTGGGCAGGCAGTCGAGATATGACTCCATTATAGCCCTTTCCTATTCAAATATGATTAATGCGTTAGAGAGTGCAGCCTTAATCGAATCTGATGTTGTCAAACAATCACTAAATAGGGAAATAAACGACTTCATCACAGTTCCCTCTCAGAAGCAGGGAGACTGTCAGTAGGAAGTCATTAAAAAATGATAATGAAAAATTGCTCAATTAAATGTTGTTATAGGCAATGACCTTCATTCAATTAAGATACAAGAACTTGGGCACATATGCTTGGCAATTGTGTTCACGAAGTTAGAAGTAAGTCGCCATCAACTCATAAGGCTGACACGACAGCAATCATAAGGAAAGTACTTTCTGAAAATGTAGAACCATTAAGTGTTCTTTAGTTGTCCCTCTGGGAGAACTCTTAATTGTTCTGTGTAGAAACCTACAATAGAGTGCACTGCTAATAGAACGTGTTCCAAGTAGAACCTTTTAGGGGCCAATGGACCTTTAAATAGCTCCTTTTTTTCTCGTGTATTAAAATCTATATCCAGTGTTTTATATTTTGCAATAAAAGCAGGGAAAGACATTTTCAGCAAGAATCTTATTAATTTATTTGTAAAGCTTGTGCTAATAATATCATCATCTGTCCAGGTGTGGTTTCAGAACCGAAGGGCAAAGTGGAGAAAAACGGAGAGAGGCAGCTCGGACCAAGAGAGCACAAAGGAGCCCCTGACTGAAGGGACTCCTTCTGCTAGAAACCTCAACCAGTCGCCTGTGGATCAAAGCAGAAGCAAAAAAGAACCTCTGGAAGCACAGCAAAAGTGTGTAGATTATCTGCCACAAAGTCTATGATGCCGTTTCTTATGTATAACACATAGTTATTACAATCACGTAATCTTTGACTCTTTTTCATACAGTGTTAATCGGGCAGTTGGGGCTGGAGGACCCTTTTTCCCATCCTGTTTGCCTGGGACTCTTCTCAACACTGCAACATATGCCCAAGCTTTGTCACAAGTTGCGACTTTGAAAGGTGAGATGTTTCAAACAGTTGTATGTATCATGACAAATATAATTAATAATATATAACATGCAAAACAGCTTGAATGTTCGACTTATTGGACGGGTCTGAAGGAATACAGGATGCATGCTGATTTGTATAAGCCTAATACAAATAACAAAATTAACATTATCTATATATTGTGTCAAATATCACTTTTATAACATCACACAAAATTATTCTGTCCTATATTCCTAATATTATTTACATTTTGCCTAAAATTAGATGTTAGATATTTATGAATTCAGTTATTTGTCTATCAAATTAAAATACAGTCAGATTACAAGTATAAACCCTTATCGCAGGGGTGCTCAATCCTGCTCCTGGAGAGCTACCTTCCTGAATATGTTCGCTCCAACCCTAATCATGCCCAC
>JAQNCB010000028.1:28227782-28241588 GCA_030068295.1 Euristhmus nudiceps | reverse complement strand
TGTGTGTGTGTGTGTGTGTGTGTGTGTGTGTGTGTGTGTGTGTGTGTGTGTGTGTGTGTGTGTGTGTGTATGTAAGTATATATGAAGAGTGTGTTTGCAAAAACAGATAAGTCCAATTGTTATAATTATGAGAAAGACAACGTTTTCAGTTGGAAGGAGGTTTTTAAAAGCTACTGGAAAAAGTTTTTTTTTTTTTTTTTTTTTTTGTAAATCTACTTAAAAATATTTTTTCCCAAAATTAAAATAATTGGACTTCTCTATTTTTGCAAACAAACTTTTCATATGTCTTACTTGTAGTATGTATTTTGTACTTATCCGTTTCGGGAAAACAGCTCCAGCTACCTGATTGGCACATAACACCAGTCAGTGCTAATGTGAAATTATACAGTTTCTCTTTGAACAGACATGACACATTTGAGACTGAGGAGATGAGTGAGATATTTAAATCTGATGAAAAATTACTTCTAAAATGGGAAGCATGTCTTCTTTCTAAAATAAATAGCATAGCTTTTCTTATAGCACAACTGCAAAGAAATACTGCAGCTTCAAAACAAACCTTCGAATCATTCTCCAACAGTAGATATTTGTATTTAATTAATATTTAAATAAGCTCTTATTCACAAAGTCAGATATACAGTTATTCATTTGTACAGTCAGGTGTTCTCCGCTGCAAAGTCCTCTAATTCACTCATGGTTATAATGTGTGTTTTTCTCGGAGTCATTCTGACATTTTCAGTGTGCAACGTTCGCCTGCCAGTTTGTTCACGTGCCTTATACACAGGCTTATTGGGCTGTTGGACATTTCTGTGACATTCTGGCTCAAAAATGTCCTGTTTTTTTGGTTCATGACTTGCTTTGAGCTGATTCGATGTCTCTGTGAGAGTGGCTGGTGCTGACATCTGGGATGATGACCTTACAGAGGGTAAGGATGAGACGGAAACAGACATGGGCAGAAAACCAGGATACACTACATATGGGTGACCTAACACCTCCACGGGTGCTGGATGTGACAAGGTGCTCTGGGCTCTCTGACGCACATTGAGTTGGAGATATTTTCCTGTCTCAGGGTCAAAAAATGTCTTTGTCTTCACCTGCACTGGCATGTCCACCATGAAAATTTGCCCTGAGTTTGGATCTTGTAAGAGCTTTCTTTGGGTCATTGGGAAAGAATGAGGCACAATGCTAGGTGCAGGAGGTGCACAGTTCGGTTCAACATGGTAGTGTGATATTGGGGGTGAGACCTGTACTGACTGAGGTGTTGATGTTTGCACCATAGGTGAAGCAGGCAAACTGGAGACAGTTCGTATATTCTTGGTCTCAGGGTGTACTGGAGTATCAGAGCTCATCTTGTCCTCTACCTTTTTGATTCTCCGGCAAGTAAGCCTTTTAGCCCGACGAAGGGCTTTCTCTGATTTAGGAGGAACAGTCGGTGGCTTACTTGCTGGTCTCATATCACTACAGGCAGATTCAGGTCTCTCATAGCAGGCTGATCCTGGTCTCTCATAAAAGGAAGATTCTGGTCTTGCATAAGTATGTCGAATATATTCCGTGTCAAAACCTCTACTGTCTGTCATTACTACTGAACTAGCAGCTGGACTCTCCACCTCCTCAGACACTTTGCCGACGAGTGATCGAGATGCATTCTCTTCGATCATCTGGCTTCTTCTGGTGCAGCTCTTTGGTTCTTTTGGTGCTATGAACCCTGGGGACAACATTTGATTACGAGCCTGGATATCTTCTTCTTTATGGAGTCGATGTGAAGTTACTGATTGCTCATGTAAAACTAGAGGCTTAGCACATTCTTCTGGCTCATTCTCATGATCATATCCAACTCTGTCCTTTTCTGAACCGTAACAGCTGTCAAGTGGGGAGCCAATTCTGAATTCCTCAGAGAATGATCTATGAAAGCGTGGCCTTACCGTTTTAGTAACAGAGGAAGTTTTACCTGTGTTATCTTTCACTCTGAATATAATGGGCTTTCCCAAGGCTGGAGAAGAACTGGCGGACCGTGGTGTGGTCACATGGCTTTCAGTTATGTCTTTATTTGTGGTAACTTTGTGGCCTAATGAAGATTGTTCATGATTATCTTTTGGTTTTGTCTCACTTTCCATGGCATTGACAATATAATACTGTAATTCCTCTGTTGTTTCTCCATCTTCCACTTCCTCCCCTGTCTGGTTTTCTGCATGTCTATTTGCATCTTTAAGTTTAGTTTCGGTTGACACTTGTGGTGCAGATTGTGCTTTGTTACCCTGAGGATAAAAATTCTTTTGCAGCAGGTTTGCATGCACGATCTGTTTAACCTTGGGGTCGTTTGTACCTTCAATCTGTGTTTGAACAGAATGAGTAACTTGAGGATTTTGTGGTTGATGCATTTCATTGCTCCTTGAATAACCATATTGTTGTGCATTCAAAGATTTTTTAGCTTTCGGTTGCATGTGGTTGCTTAATGTCTTCTCTTTAGTGCTGTCTGTATCTTTTACAGCAAATACTCTATCATTTGAGCTTTTTAAGAGTGATCCAAGTTTTGGATAAGCATTGATTTCACCCCTGGGTGAGAGCTGATTATGCCCTGCATGTATCTCATCTGTAATTTTATACATTTGTCGTTCCTGGACTTGTAAAGGCTCTGTTGAAGCATTCACATTCTCAGAGTTCATGCAGGCAGAGTTTACAGGCAGCTGTTTGTTTTGCTCTGTATCACCTAGAAACATGGAAAAATTGACTTTCTGTGGATCCAGGGCTGATAAATTGTATTTCTGATTTGTGTTCATTTTTTGAAGTAAATCTTTCTCAGTAATGGTGTCATCTTCAGCAGAGATAACCCTCAGTCTAGCGTAGTCAGCTAATGCTGATATTTCTGGCCTGGTTGGTTTCTTCTCTCTGTGTGTAACCTCAGTCTGAGTGAAGGTCCCCTCCTTTTTTGTAAGCACTGTATCATGATGCTGACTGTTTGGTTTAGATTCAGCTGTGTGTCCCCTTCTTTCTGGAAGAGCATTTCTCTGTGGATGGAAGATATTACGAAGTTGATCATGTTTGTCTACTAAATCCTTTCCAATATTTTCTATATCCCATCTAACAACATCACAACTTTCTTTAAATGTCTCCGCACCAGCCTTGCTTTCCTTTTGCTCAGTTGTTTTTCTGGTGTTTTCAATAAGGAGCTGCTTAAAGTGATCAACGTTTTTGTCTTGCAGCCGATCTTTTGCATCTTTTATGATTTCTCTTTCTTTTCGTGCTGGTTCCCTTTTCCATTTCTCATTCTCAAGTCTTTCTCGGTCCTCCTGTGTCAGGCCTGAAGCAGATGATGCTTTTGTTCCTATGACTTTAGCAGGTGTTGTGTGTTGAGCATTTTCCTTTCCGTTCTTAGGTGGTGTAGAACCTCTGGTACTCACAGTGTTTCCCTTTATTTTCTTGTCAGTCTCATTTATATACACTTTTTTATCTTTCGGTGGAATATCTTGGACTTTGCGTACACTCTGCTCTGGGTTTCCAGTAGGAAGAGCATATTTGCTATGATTCGGAGTAAAACTAGCATTCTCTTCAGTCTGTGCATTAGTAACACTTGAAACCTGTGAAACAGTCACCCTGCTGACTTTTACTTCATTACATGCCATAAATTTGGCTTGCTCAATTTCTGGAAATTCACGTTTGCATGCCAACTCTTTGCTATTGTTTTGTAATGTCTTGTTATCTTCAGCTTGAAGATGTTCTTTGCTTACTTTGTCTTGTTGGAGGGAATTTTGTTCACATTTGTTTGGTGCTCTGTATTGCATTATAGGGCTTTTTGTACAAACTGTTTGATAATCTGCATGCTGACTGTCCTGAACAGAGGATAAGTCTGTTTCTTGGGGTTTAATCATGTTCTGACTATCACCTGTACCAAGTTTAGAACTGGGTTCTAGTGAATCATCACAGTGATTGAACGAATTACTGCTGATGTTAGCAGAACTAAACCCATCTGTATGTTGTGTATCATTCTCACATTTCACATATACCATCTCAGTATTTTTGTTAACTACGTCCTCATTATTTCCTTTCAATCCCGCCTCAGTTGTCTGTACCTTCTGTCTGACTTGCTTGGTTTCCTCCACTTGAACATTTCCATTTTCCATGATTTGCTTTGCTGCCTGTGTATTAACAATGTCTTCACACACGGGTACAACCCTTGGCATCAGGCTGTCTTGTGTTCCTGAAACATCCTGTTGAGTGTTTTTATCATAATACACAACTCCCTCATCTTTTTGTGTGGCTTGTCCATTAGCTCTCTGATGCTCATACTCTGAGTGAGTAACAAGTTGCTCATGGTTGTCCTCAGTCTTCCTCAAAGGTTTAGGAGAAGCTTCTGGAGAGTTTGGGGTTTGGGTATCTGGAGTATGCTTTGCAGGGAAATCAGAGGATGTGAACATTTTCTTAATGGGTTCATGGTCATCTGCTGTATTGTTCTGTATTATTTGGAAAGAGTCATGGATCGATTCTTCTTTTTCATCTTCTTGCTTTTTATCCCGCTCTTTTTGGTCTGACCTTGGATGAACTGTATCCCCATTAGGATGCCCATATTTGGCCATGGGATTCTCATAAGATGTTCTAATATTGTCCGGCTCTGTCGATCTATAATAATCAAGTTTATCTTTGCATGCAGGTAAATCATTTCTTACCACAGTTTCTTGTTCTGCTACATTATTGTTTAAAATCATTTTTACCTCTTTACTATCGTCTTTACTTTCAAGGAAGACACCTTCTTTCTTGTTACCATCAAATGTTTCTTTATTGTCCTTCTCTACTTGTTCTATTGAAGGCTGTTTTTGACTTTTTTCTTGGTTTTCTGGACCAGATGCCATGGAAGCATCAGTGAAACTTGACACAGAAATGCTAAAGATCATAGGTTCATCCTCTTCAACATCTTCTGATTTGCTTGAAACACATATACTATAGATTACAGGCTCATCTGTTGGTGAACTGTCTTCTTTGCTGGCAATATGAATGAAGTGGCTTTCAGGTACCGGATCTGTAATGTCAGCACTTTTTTCTGGAGCAAGATGGCTACTGAGCTGTTGATCTGTATTGTTTGTTGTAATCACTGGCATGCAGGGTTCCTTTTCTGACTTGTCATGTTCAGTGCTTGGGGACTTTGAGCCACTATTCATATATGTTCTTATGTCATCCTTGAATTGGAGGTTTTCCGTATCGGTAATTTCTTCTGACAAATCTTTTCCCGTTTGGGTCTGATGTTCCCTGTCTGGGGTTCTTTCATTCTCGTGTTGTGTTTGCTGACTGTTGTTTCCAGTTACTTCTTTATCTTTTATCATTTTCTGATTTTGGTTTATGTGTCTGATTTTTAAATTTAATTGAGACCCTGTTTCATGGACTTTACTGTTTTCATAGTGCAGCTTTGTTATTTTTGGTTCTTGCTGTAGATGGTAATTGTTCTCCTCTGAGGAATGAAGGTTCAAATTTACTGCCTTAGTTAAGCTTAAAGTTGTTTGGTATCCCGGTTCTTTGCTAGGATTTGCATTTTGAAATGATTTCAATGCATCAACGTCAGTAATTTGATGTTGTTGAAGAAAAGTATCTTCATCTGTTTTAAATGTTTGATCTGCCTCTGCCTGAGTATCTTGTTTTTCAATCCATATTTCCTTTTCAGCGCTTTCTGTATTTGACTTAAAATACATCTGATTGCTGGACTTTGGTGAACCTTGGGAAGGCACTCTTTGATTATTTCTGATGACTCCGTTAGCTCCACTTTGAAGATGTTTCCATTCTTGTTCAGAACTCGCTGGTTGTTTATCATAAGTGGTGTTAATGTCTGTAAATTTGAGTGTCATCTCAACAGCATGTACTTCATCTCTCATAAAGTCTGATGGAGTTTTGTCTTCTCTACTATTAATTTCAGTCTGCCTCACATTTGGTTGCATTGACAGGTTTTCATTTCTTGTGTTGTCTTTATTTTTGGTGATTTCTTGCAAGTCATTGAATTTCAGAGAAGCTGTATTATTTGTAGAACCAGCTGTACCTGTGCTGATATTTGACCCCTGTTCCTCTGCTTGGTCAACAGGGCTTTCAGGAGTTATGGTTTCCCCTGTAATGTTGCACAGTATAACATGGTTAGTTTCTGATTTCACCAAGACCTCTTCCTTCAGACTAGCATTTTTATTTGCTTTAAATATTGAGTGCTCTGTGGAATTTGAGGTGTATGTAGTGGGCATGTTAGATGAGGTCTTATCTTCCTTCTTGGCAGCAGATTCTTTGGGAGTTGGAGCGCTTGTGAAACATCTGGTTGGAATTGTTCCATCTGCAATTACACTGTTGCTATTAGATGTTTCTTCCTCATTGTCTTTGCTTGGTTTGTTTTGCAGATTTTCTTTAGATTGCATGTTTAACTGGTGAATATAATTTTTAGCCAATATCTGACCTTCAGAGGTTTTCTTGTCCACCTCGATAATCTTTTCCTCTTGATGTTTACTCAATTGAATCTTTGTCCTGTCTTTCGCTGAGTCCTTGTCCCTTGTAGGTAATTCCGCCTTTTGTTCTCTAGGAGATTCATATTTTGGCTCACCCTTGTCTCGATTTCTTTGCTCCTTGTGTAAAGGAACACCTGAATAAGTAATGTCGTGAAAGAGATGATTCAGTTTTTCTGCAGTAATTTCTTTTTTTGGCGATAGAACCTTCTGGTTTGTGTGCCCTTTTTCTTTGCTTACTGCTATATTTTGCTTTATTGGATTTCTTGCCGGAATAGCATGTTTGGCAAGGCCTTTTTCCTTAATTGCTGATATCTCCTTTTGTGCATGTGCTTTTAATTTTGAAGTGAGGATCTCTTGTTTGGTTTGTCCTTTTTCTTTGTATGAAAGTGCTCTTGGCAAGAGCTTATCATTCTCATTACTTATAAATACGTCCTTTCCTGACCTCTCTCTCCCATCATGTGCAATATGGGACTCCTTTCTGACATAGCCATATAATGCATTTGTATTTTCATGTTTGTGGAGGGAATTTCCATCTCTCTTTGCCTGTGAATGAAATTTAGATGGTTCAGCTTTAGCCGCTATGTCCTTGGCTTCATCTGATGTAACTGGAGAAGTTAGATTTTCAGATTTAGCTGGCTCACCAACTGTACTGTTAAAACTGTGTTTATTTTCTCTGATTCGTTTTGCTTGTTCGTTATCTCTGACTGAGAGGATGTCATTAATGTTAAATCTATCCCCTCTTGTTTGTGAGCTATTATTATTTTGCGACGCTTGCCGTGTATTTGGTATGTTGAGATCCAGGGTTATATCACCCTGCTTGTAATAAATGTGACTAGGGGCAATAGAATAGGTTGGCCTGTGCTCCTCAGTTTTGACTCTGTCGCCTGTTATCAAATCTCTTTGACTATTTCTTGATGGATATCCAGTGCCTTGTTGATAAATGAAAGATGTATTTGTGAGAGCGTGCACATGATGTGATTCACCTGGTTGTTCTGCCTTCATTTCAGATTGCTGTATTTGTCTTGGCTTGCGCTCTTCACCCTTAATATGCCTGTTTTCAGCTGTTGCAATATGCCACTGTTTGTTTGATTCATATTTGTATGGCTGGTAAGCAACAGATCCTTCATTATGCGGATATCTGTCCTCCAGTGATTGCAAAAATTGTGTCCTCTGGCTGTAAGGTTTGTCAGTCTCTGTATCACTTGTGGCATAGATCATGCTTCTCTGAAGACAAACTTCAAGTTTTTCTTGTGTTTTAATTTCTGATCCCCTTGGGGAGATATTTGCACTCATCTCATTTCCTGTAGTGTAGCCTACTTTTGCTGAAGGTAAATATTGTTTAGCAGTGGCTTTCCTCTGTTTGTCCAATTCTACCAGCGCAGCTATTTCTCCCTTATATGGCAGAGTATCTTTTATCTCATCCTTATTATTGATATTAATCATTTCCTTAGTCACCATAGTTAAAGATCCTCTTCTTTTCCAGGGAAGGTTTTCTTCAGTCACTGTACTGTTGAAATACCCTGAACTTGGTTTTCTCACAAAATTCTCATGGCCTGCATCTTCTCTCCTATAAAAAGTTTCTCGTGCTGACATTTCTCCTGACAGAGGTGCTTCGGAAAATTTGTGTTCTGTGTCCATTCTTGTTGGGCCAAATGTCCGAGTTCTGCCATTAATGTGATTTGCTGGGCTTCCACTATCACCAAGTCCTGAACATGTTGATAAGTCATAATGTTTACTCTCTCTGTTAGTAAGTGGATCAGGATGGCTGCTCTGTGAGCCCAAATAAGATACATTACTGTTTGTAGTGCCATTCTGAGACACCAAGGCTGTATTGTTATGTGAATTATCAGCACGCTGTTTATGCTCTGCACTCTGGAAAAAAGAAGGTTCATAATTTGGTTGAACAGGGTTGAAAAGTTCCCAAGTGCCAGGAGCTGCAGAATGCTCCTGAATGGGTACTTTTGAGACTAACCCTTCTGAAAGTCTGGATTCACGTCCTTCCAACTTGGACGGCTGATTATTCCGATCTGATATCTCTAAACCTTTAAATTTTGTTGGACTGTATGTGCTCTTGACTCGTTTTCTGTTGTCTTTAAGGTTGAATAATAGACTGGATGCTTTGGTTTTGTAGCTATCACGCAGTTGTTTGGCATCAGATTGAGGCTTCAGGTCACCGTCAAACTCGGAAACCAAGGGTGTATGTGCAAGCTGTAGAATTTCTGATGTTTCTGTTCCTTGTCTTCCTGGAATTACAGGAGTCAGAAGCTGAGAAATGTTGAATGGGGTGGTTCTACTGGACAGCTCAGTGCTTGCAGGTTTTTCTAGCTTGTTTTGAATTTCATATGTATGCCTACAATAATAAAGCAAGCTAGAATCTGGTCTATGCACTTTTTCACTGGTTGGTGAGACTGTGGACGGTCTGTTGCTTGGCAGTTTGTTTTTCTCAAAGTTATTTTTCCATTGGGGGCAGTTAGATGCCATTTCAGACTCACATCTCTTCTCAATGGCTGAGGCATTTTGGATTACCGTGGACCTAGAGCGCTGAGAGGGAGCAACATCCTCAATTTTTCTTCGGTTAAACTGCCTTCCTTCTGCAGGAGTGCTTGAAACCCTGTGTGTGGCTGTAAGCTCTTTGTAGAGAGGAGAATCATACCACCTCGGAAATTCAGTGGAAGACACAAATCCTGAGGGTTGCCCTCTTTCAAAAGGGAACCTCTTATAATCCTTCCACAACTGGAAAGGACTGAATTCACTGTGGAAGAAAACATTTGTGCTGTTTAATGCCTTGAATTTTGTTTTTGAGGATGCTGCTGTGTTTGTACGGGTTACTGCGTGAAAATGATTTCCATAAGACTGTAAAGAGCCTGCCTTGTAATTCCGATGGTAACCAGAAGAGAACTCGGACAGTTCTTTCTGAATACTTAGCAGAGCTGATTTGTCCCATGACTCATTATTAAAGTCTCTGTATTTGTCCTTTACGGTGTCAGGAGCCCCACTGTCACAGTAACTCTCTCCCGAACTGAAAGCTTTAATGAGCGAGGAAACTCTGGAGTTGCTTCTTCTCGGCTGCCACATAGCCTCCATAGAGCCATTGCTTATATAAGACAAACTCTCATCTTTGTGAACATGCTCTTGTGCGACATCCACATATGAATGCTGGAATGTTAAGGCCACCTCAGAAACTTTCTCTGCCTCCTCGTACTGAATACCATAAGAGGAGGACTCCTGGTGGCTTTTCCTTAAATCTTTATTTTGCAGGGCTTCTTGAGCACAGGGTTTGTGCCGGTCAGCAGGGGAGGAAACCTCCAAGTCATTGTAGATTGCATCCTCTCCAATACACAAGCTCCTGAAGGCACGATCAGTGAGACTGCTAACCTCCCTGTCTGTATCATCCATCAAGCTTCCCACACTTGATGTATCACTGATGCCATCAGAGCACTTGTGAGAGCCATGTGTACTTCCCCTCCGCTTTGCTTGGCGCTTTTCCCGAGAGCTCATTTTAAACACTTGCTCACATGAGCAGGACACAGTTGCTTCTATCGGTCTCTGAGACTGCCTACTTATGAAGTCTTGCTTTTAAGCAGTCCACCTTCAAAAGGTGAACAGGTTGTGCCTCTTTCCTACAACAGAAGTAGACAGCGGCGTCAAATGCGTGGCAGAAGATAGTAGCAACACAACACTGATTTTTAAGGAGGAAATATCTAAAATTTACAGAGTGCACCTATTGATTTTCTTAATATATTCCTTTGCATTTTATGCATGCAATGTATTTTTTTCAGTAGGTGCATTAAATATTGTTATCAAGCTGCAGTATGCACCTCAATATTGACCTTCATGACATGTGCCTAATTGAGACATGCTGTTGCTATGCACAAGAAAGAGTGTAACTTACATCACCTGAATTATTTTTAGTAGCAACATACTTTCCATTTTCAATTATGGGTTTAGTATAAATACTAAATCATGCATGTTTGTGCACTGTACATAGGTACAGTATAAGTAAATCTATGTAGCTTAGAAAGTGTTATAACAATGCTAAATACCCATAATGTATCTATGATTTCAGTCCATATTTCAGTTGAATTTATTTTGGATATATAAGAACAACCTTAAGACATTGCAAGTATCTTTTATTATAGTGACCACACAAGGCTCTAATACTTGGTTATTAGGCTTATATTAGTAGGTTTTTACAGAGAAATTATGAAAGCCCTACCTCCCCCTTTCTGTTGAAAAAGCAACTATTAATTTTATAAATTTTTCTACAATATACAATTACATTATGTAATTAGAATAATGTGCATGCACAACATGAAGGTCTGGAATGATATCACAATATATCTTATCAAGTAATGTCTATATACAGTATAATATAAGCAAATATGTTTTAATTAATTTCCATTAATTTTTGCAGCTGCTGCACAGTCCTCATACATGACCCAGAATAACTCCTCTAAAATCCTCCTTTATCACTTGGCTCAGGCCGTCACTCAGGAATAAACACCACCATCGTGTTCAGGTCCAAATGCATTCAGTTAAACCACAAGCAATACTGACCAACAGGAAAAATACAACCTAATCACAATCACAAATGTCATATTAACCATAATACGATCACAAAAACATAATGCTGTTATATCATGAGCTTTTCTTCTCACCAGAAATGTCGGCTTGCTGTTTATGTGCTTGTATATCAGCTTTATGAACCTATTACATTTTTCTGATTGAACAATATGTTGAAGCCATGATTTACTGTATGTACTATATATTCTTATTTATCAATGCTTTATGTAAGTTAAATATTATGAAGACAGTGCTTTACAAGAGAAAAAATAATGTGTAGATACATGTCTAGTGAATGCAATTCCTAATTAGTTTCTTTAATCTAAATCAAAATATGGCAGTATAAAAAAAATTCGTCATGCACTGCAACATGTTAAAATGATCACTTTGCTTACCGTTTGGTCTTGTTCTCCATGTTGTAATACTTAAATTGTTTGCAACTCCTCAACTACAACACAGCCAGCAAAACTCCAGATCATACTGAGAGTCGACAGTTTTTCAGGAATGGCCTTTTTAAAAAAATCTATCACTTCACATTGTGCCAAGATTTTTTTTCGCCCCCTAAATTGTTCATTCCTGAAAGCAAACAAAAAAAGAGAAGCAAATCCCACTTACGATTGAGACCCCTGCTCCAACAGAGGCATGGCTGTAGCCAAGACTCAGTGGTAGAAAATACACTGAAATAGCAGTGACTTCAGAGAGCGGGTCCCCGAGTTGAGTGAGTAACACAGGCTGAAGGCTGACCATTTGGTGTCAAGTAACAAAGTAATGATATAAACATGCTTCTCAGCTAGTGACATGCTCAAACCTTTTCAATTTTACCTCATTACTGCCTTTAAAAGTCAGGTAACCATAGAAGAAGAGATAATGCTCGGATCAAAAATTAATACCCTCTTGTTGCGGTTGCTGAGGTAGTTAGCAGGCACCCCGACTTGGGTACATTTGCCAAGGGGTAAAAATAGCCTGTTGGTTCAGTCATTTTTTTTCTACAGTGGTGAAGTGCTTTAGACATGGTAATAAAGTGTATGAAGTGCTGAACACAAATGTGTGCCTGTTATTTTCATTACACTGTAAAATAACATTGTTCAAATGAACCTAAATTAGTTCTTTAATTACTGGTATTTTTATACTCATTCTGAATATAATTTGAAGGGGGTGGGTATCATTGTTTCTTTTTCTCTCTGGTCATTTACCTCCGAGTAATAAAAGATTCACAATGAAGTGGGAGAGCGTCTCTTGAAGCCATCTCTCCCTAACCGTTTCATTTACAAATGGCCCCTAACATCAAGTCAGTCTTGCATTGCGCCCGGTCACTGCTATAATAGGAGATGGGTGCAGAGACAACTTTCCCAGGAGGTCTGGCTGCAGTGCAGTTGAATGCTGGCTGCCCGTGAGTGATGGACACTCACATATGGACAGTGGGAACAGCAGGGTCAACCATCATTCACCATAGCCGTCTTCCCTCTTTTTTACTGCCCTGTTCTTGTAAAAGCAGTCGCCCCCCTACTGTCTCCTCTCACTCAGCTCCCTTCTTGCCTCTGGATTGCCTCAGGGCCGTTTCACCATGACAAAAACAGGGGCATTCTTTATGCTCAAAGGAAAAGATACACTGATTTAATGTCTTGTCAGAATGAATGGGTTTTTTTTTTGTTTGTTTGTTTTTTTGTTTTTACATGAATGAGCTGGGAGGCGGGTTTACATATATAACAGTCTTTTGTGACCTTCGCAGAGGATTTTTATTACCTTGTTTTTTATTATTATTTTACTGTAAACTCCACCCTGGTAATCCCCCAACCCCCTTTTCAGTCTTCTTTGCACAACTTGAGCTGCTTCTTTTACACTATCTATTTGAAAAGGCTGGCAATGGCTTTTCCAGCAAGAATGAATTTTTTAGTGGACACTGCAAAAACAAATTAGCTAAAAATTCAGACAACACAATTGGTTGTCAGATATTTGCTATAATAACCAACGTTTTGGTAGACATGCTAACCACATGCTATAGTGTCGCTGTTGACAAAGCTACCAATGTCACTTGATTAAGGCACCCAATGTTTTGGCATCCAGTGGACACATTTTAACCATTCATATTGGTCGTTTGATCTAATCTGTTTTTCCATTGTAATTACACCTCAAAGACACTTTGGTGAAAGGATGTCAAAAGTCAAGGAGTCCTGGCTTCAGATGGAAAATTTCTATTTTATGAATAAACTGTAGATTAATGGTTCTCCAACTCGGGACTCCCAGAGTCTGTGAAGCATAGCTGGGGTTCCATGTGTTTGAATTTGGGAAAGATTACAACTCACTGCAATCAAAGTTATCATTTTTGATTCTCTATCATTATGGTCATTAGTCTGTTAAACTGATTAAGTTTAATTACAACATAGGCTATTTAAAGATAAATAAGTTTAACAGACCTAATGTGCTATTTTGGTGGAACATATAGCACTAGAAAGCTCTCTGGATCAAATAAATCGACCAAATATTAATGTATTCATTTCATTTTTAATGTTTATAAAATTAATTTATAATAAAAGGGCTCAGTTGAATTTATGTTTCAAGGAAAATGCGGAACTAGCTATAAAACTTTCTTAGGACCCCAGCCCACAAAATATCCCATGACATGAAGACCAGAAGAAGCTTCCTCTCTCGCTCTCTCTCTCTCTCTCCCTCTCTCTCTCCCTCTCTCTCTCTTGCTCTCTCTCTCGCTCTCTCTCTCTCTCTCTCTCTCTCTCTCTCTCTCTCTCTCTCTCTCTCTCTCTCTCTGTGTCTCTCTCTCTCTCTC
>JAQNCB010000028.1:28185262-28195298 GCA_030068295.1 Euristhmus nudiceps | reverse complement strand
GATCTTACCAATCATTGTGTAAATTAACTTGCCCATCACTAAGGATGCTCTAATTGAATTATTATTGCTGTAAAGTTTAACATCAACAAATACAGTAACAGCTCCCCCCAATATAAATTAATCAAAATTGTAAATACAAGTAGTTACTACACTCAAACAGAATATGTTTTATCTCAGATGAATATGATACTTTAACTCTTATTTTTGCGAGCAAGAAAAGTGTTGTGAATACATATTCAGTATATACTACCGGTACACAGAAATGGTGTAATCTGATTGGTATTACTCGCTTGGGCATTATTATTCATTCAAGAGGTTTTCTAGTATTTGATTGGTGAAAAACCATCTCGCATCATTGCCATGGGATAAGTAAAATAATTATTGGACAACTGGCATGTGCTCACTGTGCACATTGAAAATTCATTTCATTGACTGAAAATATTTTGAGTAAATAATAAAACAATTATAATGTCTGGCTTTAGTATGATAGAGAATTAATCGGCCTCAGAGGGTATTATACAGATAATAACCCTGCAACCGAATAATTCTCGATATCCTATTTCTTTGAATCAGTTAACAGTACAAAAATAAATCATAAAAAAAATCTTGATTTATTATGATTTTCTTAAGTTCATGTGTAGTATATACTAAAATAGCTATTCACTTCAGGTTTGGTGGATATCACTGAATAGGCCGGTCTTGGCAAATTATTGCTATATATGTCTGTGTATACATATCAGTAATAAAGCGGAGACAATAAGTATGATTAATATGCGTGCTCATCTTGTAAAAGCATTTAAAGTAGTCTACATATTAGTCAGGTTGCTATTAGGTACCTGCTTGGGAATTTGACCAAAGTTGCTTATGTATCCGAGGACCGTGCTTTTCTTTAGCGGGTCCTTCATACTCTCAACATCGTGCTTGTCAGAGTAGAAGTAAGGGTGGAAAGTATTGAGGGCCTCCACTGCAGCCGAACCCTGCTGTTTACAGCCAAAAACCAGATCGATCCACAGGTGAAGATTTGCACTCACATAGTCACTTTCCAGCGCCTGGGGTTATAAAGATAGACAGACAGACAGACAGACACACACACACACACACACACACACACACACACACACACGAGGGAGAGAGTCAGTTCCTACATGCATGAATTCTGGAAACTATGGGGCCAGAATTGTAATCTTAAGTATACAGTAATAATTTTTGCTGACTAATGGCAAAGCCTTCAATGAACATATTACAACTTTAAATGTGTTTAAAATATATGGAAGGAAATGCTTGCACAACAGGCACTTTGATACTTGGACAATTATAAAGGCGAGAAATTAAAATATGATTGCATTTGAAACTGGGATTGCATTCAGAACATTCGATCTTAAAAATCATGGGGAAAAAAAATAAGGGCGAAAAACCTCATTTTGTTGCCGCTTATATTTGTTTGCATGCTTTTATGTTGGTAAAACTTTGAAAAGGGCATCAGGGCCACAGTAACTCTAATAAGGCTATTCTTAATATGAGGGGAAGAAAGCCAACCAGTACTAACAGCTAACTATAACAACAGATCTCAGTGGTGGAAGTTTTCTATATTGTCTTTAGTTCATTTGCATATGAAGGAAAACAAGCAGACAAAATAGCTCATTTTGTGTGAACTGGAAATGATATGAATATTGCTCAGTAGATTGGGAGCTGATAAAGCCTGGCCCTTATATGCCTGCAGGCACTGCAAGGAGAGAAGGAAAGCATTCATTCCAATAAGCTGCAAGCTACTGTAATGGAGTTATGAGAGACTGCAGATATTGTGGTTGCTCTGAATTGGGCCTGTTATCATGTAATGACAATGGCGTTAAGTAGAGTAATGGGGCTTCCTTGATGAACTCAACAAGTGCCTATTATCTCTGGAACAGCACGAAGCACAGCACAGCCAGACACATTTAACTCTTTCCAAATGCACCCAGCAGGATATGAATGCCAAAAGGTGGTCATACAAAATGCCAAATTGTGACTTTGTTTTTGTTGGACTGAGCCTGCACACTGGTGACACCCATTATAAGAAGAAAATAGCTGTACTAAAGGCTGTTTATCTATGACCGGCTTTATAATCTACTGTGCGTGATGACTAACTTCTCTGTGTACACGAATGAACTCCTGAGGATCCCCTTTGGCCCAAGGTGGTAACACAACATCCCCCAGAACTGTTCCATCCTGCATGCAACCTGAAACCAAAATATAATGTAACATAAAAAAGCACATTAGTGGTGCCCAAAACGGAATCTGGGAAGTACAGCCAAGTGGTCTGTTTCATTTCTTCCTTTGCTTTTTTTTTGGTTACAGTGATACTCAGAGTCTGCTGAGATGGGTGCCAGCCTCTCCGCAACCCTAATTAGGATTAAGCGGTTCAAATGAATGAATGACACTCTATGTACCTGTTTGGCAGGTACCTTAAATAGTTTCAATTTCAAAAACTCAAAAGCTTTAATTCATTCATTTTCTAACCCGCTTAAACCGAATTAGGGTCAAGGGAAAGCTGGCACCCATCTCAGCCAACTCTGGGCAAGTGCGGGGTACACCCTGGACAGTTCACCAGGCCATCACAGAGCTGACACTCACACAACCATTCACATTCACACCTAGAGGCGATTTGGAACAGCCAATTAGCCTACTTTTGGACAGTGGGAGGAAATCGAAGTACCCGGAGGAAACCCACACAAGCACGGAGAGAACATGCAAACTCCACACAGGAACGCTCAGGAATCGAACCCAGGCCTTCTTGCTGTGAGGCACACGTCCTAACCACAGCAGTTTCCCTGTTTTTGCTTCCTGCATGGTGCAATATTTCCAGTCTGCATTTTTGGATAGTCTACCCAACACATTATTATCTGCGGCTGCCCAGCTTAACATGGACAGTAGCTGACCAATGAAATAAAGAGATTCCTCCCATCACTGGCAGCCACCCACACCACCCATGCCTACAGTATTGGTTTATGACACATTATGACACATGGCTGCTGCTTCCTGCGTTCTTTCAGCGTCCGGTGGCAGCAGCAATGAAATGAGTTCCCCACAAGCATACCGCATTAAGAGGCGTATAGAGAAACTGGGTTGTTTCAATCTGTCTGGCACCAGCTTAGTGCCAAGTGTTGGTGTACATAAGTCGATTTTGACGCTGCAAGATCTACTGTAGCTCTACGCTGGATTTACACTGTAGACTGGTTACCATACAGCAATAGCCCTCCTGGGCTGCGAACTCCATCTCTCTAGATATTCATCCCATAGTTAGGGTTTTGGCCAATGAGCGCCGGAGTGTGTCGATGCCCAGGTGGGCCTGTGCCACTCATCTCTATAGCTGAGTTTGTCAAAAATCTCCTGCTGTTTAATTTGAGGTACAAGGCAGTTGAGTTGATGAGTGGTGCTACAGAACGGTACAGCAAGAGTCTTGGCAGTGGAGAGGCTGCACTCTTTTGGGAGACTTACACACATCCACATGGATGTTTTCTGTTCATCGATGGTGGGAGGCATGGTGAAGTAATGGAATGTCTGCTTCACAGCATGAAAGCTCTGGGTTCAAGTACAGGGGTCTTCAAGGGTATTTAGTGTAGACGTATTTTCATGTAGGTTTCCTCCAGGTAATTCGGGTTCCTCCCACAGCCCGAGGACATGCACATTAGGCTAACTGGGTGTGAGTGTAAATTATTGAGTGTGAGGCCCTGCAATGGACTGGTAAGATGTCCAGCAGGTACCCGGCCTTCACCCAGAGTTGGCTGAGATAGGCACCAGCCTCCCAGTGATCCAAATAGGATTAAACCGTTCGGCAAATGAACAAATGGATGTTTGTTAGTTTTGCGATGTACACTTGGCATAACTAGTATTAAGTGATATTGTATGTTAAGGTATGTTTTAGTTGGGAATTGACACCTCACGAAAGTATTCATCAAAAAATCAATGTAACAGTGGATCTCTGCTGTACTTCATAAGTTCATTTATTCATTTCACTCCTCCTCTAAACCACTTAATCCTAATTAGGGTCGCGGTGAGGCTGGCACCCAGCTCAGCTGACTCTGGACGAGGGCGGGGTACACCCTGGACAGCTCGCCAGGCCATTTCAGGGCCAACACTCGTACAACCATTCGCACACACACACACACACACACACACACACACACACACACACACCTAGGGGCAATTTGGAACAGCCAATTAGCCTACTGTGCATGTTTTTGGACTGCGGAAGGAAACCGGAGTACCCAGAGGAAACCCACGCAAGCACGGGGAGAACATGCATATACTCCACACAGAAACGTCCAGGATGGGAATTGAACCCAGCCTTCTTGCTGTGAGGCAGACGTGATAACCACTATCCCACTATGCCACCATGCCGCCTACTTCATAAGTTCACCTTACAAATGTTGATGCATTCTAATAATCTAAAAGACAATATCAAAGTCTTACCGAACTCAAAGTTGTTGGAGTTGACAAGGAAGTCTGGCAAGTAGAAGAATTCTGGAATGAGCTCTCTCACATCACTCATATTGTCTTTGGAGGCTGACTCCCACTGCTTCTGTATGCTGTGGAACATTCTTTCGGGAACATCAAACGAGCCACCCTGCACATTCCCACATCAGCGGCATCATCAAAAACAGTCATTTACATCTCGGCCGAGCCAGAAACAACTAAGCAGTAAGGCCACCATGGTGGAAGCAAAACAAAAGTGTATCTGTAAGCTAGTTTTGTGTGCTGCTTCATAAAAACGGGTGTCTAGAAAGATACAGCGCAGAAACAAACATGACAAATTCATCGGAATTGACTGAGGCTTTTCCATGAGTTTAATTCCTTGTGGAAATGTATGTAATTTGCAGTAAAAAGATTATCCTCATTGAATGAAAGCAATAAATACTGTACATAGTAAATGCAGTTAGTGTCCCAAATTGTGTTATGATTATTACTGTACAGAAGAAAGCTGTTCATGTGCGGAAAATATCATTGTGGAGCGTCACCCTAATATTTGTATTGTGTTATACTGACTATTAAATATGCATGACATTTTATTTTAATCAATTGATTCCTGCCCTATAAATAAGATATTTTTAAATAACAAAATGTAGTTTTGTATGCCTATGATATGAGCAAATTTATTTGCATATATATTAAAATTCTCACTTTAATTCACTTTTGCAAAACAATGCAGTTCTTATAAATCCCAACAAGGCAAAAAAAAACAAAAAAAACAATGCTGCACCATTCATTTAGGAAGCTCATTTGTGAAAATGCATTTCATAATAAAGTGCGCACCCGGTGAAGCTCGAGACTTTCACTTCATTTAAGAAGGAAACAATTTCCTCGAGACAATAACTCAATGTAAAAGGTTATGTTAAGCTTCCACCAGGGTCACAGAAAAGCAGAAAACTAAAGGGGACTGTAGGTTTTTCATAGGGAATTCAGCATACAAGTGATCAGAGTGCTACAGTGTACCTGCAGAGAGATGAAGGTCTGAGAAAAAGGCTCCATTCTCACAAGGTAAGATGCCACAATGATAGCTGAGGAATAGTGTGTGCAGTAATGACATTGTGCAGACAGCTCACCTGCAACAGCCATAAGCACCATTTCCAGCATGAATCATAATTACTGTTATAATCAGCTCATCAGCACATAATGAAATAAAATTTCAAAAGATGTAGCAGAGCAAGTCTGCAGAATAGTTGAGACTCATTTAGCCATTGAACAATGATATAAATGAAATCTCACCATCATTACTGTCTACTTCATTATATCGCTGGATAAATTTCTCTCTCCTTTTCTCATTCTGAGCACCCATTGGTTTGGACAAATCCCTGAACGATGTCGGGGACAACAAATCCAGTGTCTAACAAGCAGAGGACAATTAAAAAAAGATTCAATTAAACACAACATAAAGTGTACGGTTTCTGCAGGTGGAAGGAATAGAATTATGTTTAAACAAACAGACAACAATAAGGGAATGTACAAATGAAGGAATAAACTCTCTATAAGAAGAGGTACCTCTGATTCATAATCAGCAATGATCCATGGAAACACTGGATATTGCATCAGGTCATTGTATGTTCGTCCAGCGAGCGTGTTCAAATGCATTATGTATTCAAAATTACTCAAATCTCCTTTCTGTTTAAACACGACATTAGGCTCGGTCAACACCAATTCTTAGTATTTCTATATTGTGCCTTCAGACAAATTGCACACACATTACCTGCCATTTAGCAATAACTGTCTTCTCAGGTGCTGCCGTCTTTCTGCACCAAAACAAAACACAAAGACCATGTTTTTAGTATTCTGTATTATCCTATCCCTTTCTATATTTTCAATTCTTTTAGTTTCTATTTTTATTTCTTTTATTTAAATAGTTTTTTTTTTCTCCAAATGTTATTTTGTGTGCAGTTTTTGTTTCTTAGGGGCAGTGGTGGCCTGGTGGTAGTGTGCAGGATTACTAATCCTAAAGTTGGGGGTTCAAGCCCCACGATCACCGGGTTGGCAGAGGCCAGTGATGTCTCTCACTGTCTGTGGTGAGAGGCATGTAAAAGAACTATTGCTGACTTTTGTCAAGAGTAGGCTGCATAGCCGTCAGTGTGTTTCTGCCCTGCGATAGCCTGGCGAGATGTTCTGGTGTACTCTGCCCTCACCCAGAGACGGCTGAGAAAAGGTAAGCTTTATGATATTTCATGTAAACTTCAAGTAGCGAATGGTGCCATCTATGGGATTTCTGACATAATAATCCTGTGAAAGGTTCAGGAGAAATTTACCAGCATGAATGAATCCAGAGATAATAGAATCTAATTTTAAATAGAAATAATTGAATTTAGTGACAAGCGTTATATTTGGAACACTTTGAACACTTTTATTTACACACATATTCAGTATGCTGTTAAAGGAAATGTGTTAGATAATAGATAAGTAGGACCTACTGGAGCCTGTATACTCTTTACACTATATACACAAGTAATTTCTGCACTACTTCTAGATTATTTCCATCAATATAATGGGTAAAAGTGGCCTGATAATTAAACACCATTTCACTCATTCACTCGTTCCAAAGCATCACTGATTGTGAGGATACTGTATATAGTGGAGCATTCAAATGCTAATGCAGCATTTCTTATCCTTTCTCTCTGGTGACTGTCGCCAGTAAAAGGACAAAAAACATACTCTGCACCTCAGGCATGTGTTGCTTAGTAGCAAAGTTAAACAGTACAAAGCTGTTTTTGCCCTCCTGCCACGGCTGAGTGAGGAGGCAGTTTCGTTTATTATCTGAAACCCGTCTAAAGATTCTGTACTCGGTCTTTCATTTGGATATGTGAAGCTCATTTAAAACTCACGATGACAAGAAACAACTAAGCATACCTTCTCTGGGATGAGGTGAACTAATGCTGGACAAAAAAACAACCGACTGATTGATTGTAATACAAACAAGGATTGAGACTCAGTGACCAGACCGATTCTTCTGCAGCCACATATACACAGAGCCGCAATATGGAACTGGTAAGTAGAGAAATAATTCAATAGTTTTCATGTAATACTATATAAGAACAACCTGGAATTAAATGTACATTTAACACAAAATAAATTAATTTGCTCTCAATTTATTTGGGCACACAAACAGATGAGGTAGTATAATTATGCTTCTTATTCACACCACAGCGAAAACATCCAAGACTTCACTTTGTGTACTTTCTCACTGAATGCTTTCATACACAAGTATATAACATCAACACGATCGTGATATAATCATCAGCCATCAAGATTGTACTAAACCTACAGTAAAGTCCAGCACATTCCTCACCCCTCCAGCTAGATTAGCTTAAACGATTCAGTTTAAAATGATGTTAAAGGCCCTATTACATTCAATATATCAAGGAAGTGTGTAAACACATAAACACAATCCGATATTCATGCCAAACTATAACACATGAAGATAAATCATGGTATTAGTCAGCCCTCCATAATTGCACATGTTTGGATGCAAAGGACTCACATAGAAAATGGAATAAAAAACAAGCTAAACCATATTAGCGTTGTATCTATGCACTTGAATATGATTAATGAGTCACGAAAGGGCCCGAAGGGCTTACAATGCAGCCACTCTTCTTCTTTAATAGGGTGCGAGGTGCACAGGTTTTTAAATCACTTCCCTGAGTGTCATTTATCAAAGCACTGATTTGACTCTATCCACACAACTGCTCAGCCTGTAAAAGCCACCCTGGATCAATCAGCTGTAACAAAAGCAGCTCCCACTCTCACCAGCAGTAGTCAAACCCCCCACTCCAAGATTTCATATTCATTGCTCTTGTCCTCAGTGTTACGTGGTATTAGCCTCAATTACAGTATGCAGTATGGAGTGCAGTATGATTCGAAGAGATCCCTTAAGGGTGAGATGGGTTGGTGAGCTTGAGTGTAAACATTACATTCCGTTCATTCCCCAGATGACCCTTAATTCTCCCAAAACTGCCTCGGGCCTTACATAACACCACCACCCCATGTAAATAACTGTGCATGTTTAGTTAAAGATATCGGATCCTGAGATAATGACACAGATCAGTTTACGAGACACAACTTAATCAGGTTGATCGTAATGTAAAAAACATAATTATTAGTTTGTGTTTACAGATCACCATGACCAAAGGAAAGAAAGGTGGACCAAAAGGGAAAAAGGTCACCCTGAAAATGGCCAGGAAAGCCCTCAGGGTGACACCTGAGGGAAAACGACGGCTGGATCTCAGCAATAAGGGGATCGACACCTTTCCCAAATGTCTCCTAAAACTGACTGACCTGGAGGAGGTGGACCTGAGCCGCAATCGGCTGAAGAAGATCCCGGATTTCGTTGGACAGCTCATTGGGATTCTGTGGCTTGACCTGCACAGCAACTACATCGAGCAACTGCCAAAAAGCATCGGACAGCTGGAGTCTCTGTGCCACCTCAACCTGTGCAACAATAGACTGGACTCGGCCGGTTTACCTCCTGACATCGGCAACCTGAGAAACCTGCAGACACTCAATCTAGGTTTGAACCGACTCACTGCTCTTCCGCCCACCATGTCTGCCCTGACCAACCTACAAGAGCTGGGTTTGTTCGACAACATGCTCACTGTGCTTCCCGAAAGCATCCGCCTGCTTCCCAACCTGAAAAAGCTCAACACCAAATGCAACACTTTGACCTATGCTCAGAGAGACACCAAAGACACAAGAGCAACTGAGGGCCTGTATTTGGTGAGGGAGGAAGATCTGTGCAGGCTTTGCCTGGAGAAATGTAAGGAGGAAAGGCAGGGACGGGAAAGAAAACAGCTTTCAGATCAGTCTAAAAGGAGAAGTAGATTTTCAGGGCTGGTCACACCAAACTCAGTGGCACGGGAACGTCAGGAGCTGTGGCAATAGACTTCCTCCTGCAATCCTTACTGATGACAACTAAAGCCCCTCTGACACTTCCAAAACTTTTTGTCAAGACTCTTCGAGACTCGAGTCTTGGTAAGTCGCGAACTAGTCTTGATCCATCGTGGACGAGTCTTGATTCCGTCGTGAAGTCAAGTCTTGACGAGATATTGGAAACGTTCCATTTTCAGTTCATGACCAAATGTCATGACCGGGTCTTGAACCCCGCTTGAAGTGGTCCTGAACTCGTCTTGACGGTCCGGGGGTGTCTTGAACTCGTCTTGATCTCAGTGCAGTGACATAAACGCGCTTTTTGTCCCTTGACGCACACCATACTCAACATGTGGGGAGAGTGTAGGTTGAGTCTACAAGGTTCTCATGAGAGCTGTTCTGTCTGATCTCAACATTTTTTATTTAATTTTTTTGTAGTATTTACCGTATAAACTCGTGTGTACACTAGTTTTATTCGTTTTTATTGTTTTTGTTAGTTTAATTCCACTGTTTGTTTTCTGTCAGTTAAGACAAATCACCTACCTGTCATTCGCCAAATCCTGAACACTTTTTTGGCGTTGCTGAGCTGTTCCTGGTAAATGGAAGTTATGGAATGGATTATCTTGCTGTAACATCATCCTATTACTGTGGATTA
>JAQNCB010000028.1:28166001-28181424 GCA_030068295.1 Euristhmus nudiceps | reverse complement strand
CCCCCAAAATGCGACCTATACTCCAGTGCGACTTATATATGTTTTTTTTTTTCTTTATTATGCCATTTTTGGATGATACGACTTATACTCCGGAGTGACGTATAGTCCGGAAAATACGGTATACTTTACAGTTTGTTTTGAATCTAAGAATAGCATACACACACAGTCCATTTAGGCTACCTCTTTTAAGCAATCTGTTAAACTGATGGGTTGGGCGAGCTATAGTTTATGGACTGGTTTTAGATCTGGGAAAGGCATGGGTGCACAGAATGAATGAATAATGTAAACTTTAACACCTCCTTTAAGCTAGCTGTTTAATTGATGAGGATAAAGTCTGCAGCACTTGCCTCGAAACCCTTGCTTTAGGGCGAGGGTGTCAAAGAAGCACAGCCCTTTCCCTGATTGATCGCTGTTGCCACTTCATTATCCACAACAACATGGTAGTGAAACAAAGCAAGAGAACTAAAGGCACGGATGACTAGTGTGTTTGGAAAAAGGAGCCGGAACACTGAAGGCATTGTCCTGTTATTACGCACGGCTAATTTTATTGTCTCCCTTTATTTCACACCATGCTTTTGCACCTGGCCTCAACGGGAGCTCCACAGCTTCGGGCCCTTGGGACGTGGGTCTCCGAAACATATGGGGCTCTGCTGCGGTAGCAGCCGCTCCTCAATTAATACAAATCAAATCAGAAGATATCCTCTCCATGCCAGCACCGCCTCAGCACCATGCAGAGGGCCCCACTGTTTATTACTAGAATTAATCAATGACATACACAGAATAGCAAAACACTAATTGATTAAAGCCTAGTTTCAAAACATGATACACCTGGTGGTTAGTTTCAGAAACTAAAAACAGGACCCATTCTGTCCTCTGATGTGATTCTGAACAGTCCAAGTGACCCAAAGGGCATATTTTAATGTTGTGGGATGCACATTGGTTAAACATTTAACAGTGATACCTTTATATAAGCCACTCATCTAGTCTGGTTGTTATTTAAGGCCACGTATAAAAGAGATTCTAGCAAACACATCACTTGATCATCACTCATATTTGTTCTTGTGTGAGTTCTTTCCATGCGTGCACAACCTAATGAATATTTTCCAATAACTCTGATTTTGGGTTGTTAGCAGTGCATGCAGATTAATAAGCATGGAGCAAACAATTCATCTGACAGACAGCACAGCAGGATGCAACACCCACAAATAAAAACGTGAGGTCTAACATCACCCCCTACAGCTCCTTATTAATACTTGTGTCAGGAGCTCACTCTTCACTTTACCCTGTCAGGTCTAATGCACAGCTTCATGAGTGTGGGCGGAATGATACCCACGCAAATGTACTAAATAAAGTGAAGCTTCTTTACACTTGGGACTAGGAGCTAAATAGAGGTCAGGCGCAGTGGGTGTTGGCGGGCTCTCACCTCCTCATTGGGAGCCAGCTGCTGTATTATGTGCTGCATCTCTACACACTCTTCAGAAGGATTTTCAGTTGGGCTTGAGATCTCAGTCAGTGAGGGGAAGAAGGTTAGATGCTCACAGTCCAGGTTCGGCTCCTTCTCGGCTTCTCTGTCTGGTTCACTGAGAATCCTAAGCTCGGAAATAGTCTCTGCAAATATAAAATAAAGCAGAGAGGCATTTCTTGTCGCATAGTTCTTAGAATAACACAAAGAAATTTAGTTATTGATAGATTTCTCATATGCCCCTTCACTTCTATAATTCACTCATTCAATCATACACTATGCTGTTTATCTATCACTGGTAATTAATGAGCTGGGGCCAATTCCAACCGACATCATGTGAGCAGTGGAGAACATTAGTCTATCACGGGGCTAACACAGTGAGACAGATACACTCACACTCACTACTATTGCCAATTTAGAGTAGCCAGTGGACATAAACTGCATGCCTTTGAACTCTGGGAGGAGACCCATTAGGAGCTCTGGGAGGGTTTCCATTAGGAGCTCTGCCTAATGGAAACCCATGTAGGTACAGGGAGAACATGCAGATTCTACATCCAGGTTCTACATCCAGGTTACATCAAAGGACAATTCCTAACCCGATGCCTGCTTGCTGTGAGGTGATAGAGCGAACCAATTCTTTTTTTTTTTATATTTAAAAGTAAATGCTAAGACATTTATATTAAAGTTTTCATGAAATGAAAAAATAAATTAACACACTTCAAAAGTTTCCCCTCTAAAAATCTGAACAGTGACAATATTGGAATTTGTCTTTACATAATCGCTGCTTATTCAAACATTCAGTCGACGAGAAAAAAGGATGTGATCACAAAAGGTTATGATGAACAAATTCAGAAGAAATGTATGGAGAACAGTAAGAAGACTACAAATGCACTCAGAGAGTGCAGACCTCCACCAAGGTAGTGCAAGCTCATATTGACATGGGTTATAGTGGCAGAAGATATAGAACTATGGTGCCCCCTTGTGGTTTGTTCCACAATTACTTTTGAGCTGTGCATTTTTATCTTGCACTGCATTCTGGGCGATTTCCACCTCCTTGCCCTATCACACAGTGTAAAAAAAAAAAAAAAAAAAAAAAAAAAATCTTTAAAACCATGGAAATCTGACCATCTCATAACCCCCATCCTTCCTTGGTGGTAGCAAACATGCATTTTTATACCAGGGTATAATAAATATTTTCTCATCACCTGTATGCCCAGGATTGACCTTTATAACTGTCCCCAACCCCCTCCGTATACTCTCAACTACTGTAATATTCAGCTCCATAGCCTGAGAATTAGTGTGAACAAACAACCTTCAACAGTATTTTTCTCAAAGATTTTCCCCACAAATCAATAGCTTCCGTATTTGTACTGAGAACATTTGCATTTATGTACGAATACAAGCACATTCTATTAGGACAGAGCTTTCCAAGTTGTTTGATTCTGCATTTAATGGCTAGAATAAAACATACAATGAGTTTTACAATACTATTATAAGTTATGTTTGAAATGTTATGTTCTGGGTCAGTGGGACATGGCTATATAGTTAGCGGAACATGGTGGTTAAGAGTATCCTGATACCTGCATCTGCAATGCCGAGTTCTGCCACACTTCCGCTCTCAGATACAGGACTGTGTTTCACGTACTGTCCTGGCACTGTGTATGGAAGCTGTAACAGGAAGGAAATGTTGCAGATTAAAGCACCACATATAGAACCAAATACCTTATAATATATAAAATAAATAACAACATGCAAGTACAGTGTGTACTCCATATAGAGCCAAATAAAGTATGTTAACAATTCAACTTATTATTGCAATTATTTATTATTATTCCTGCTTTCACTAACAACCCGTGACCTTTTTTGAGCGCCTCAGTGCCTTCCTGCGAATGCGGGGTCTGGTGCGGTTGGGCCCCTCAGCTGCGTCCTGTACCCAGCCTTGGTTGATAAAGACTCCTGGACCAGGGCCAAACAACCCCCTCTCACGAAGCAAGTCCTCCTCTACCTTCAGCCACTGAGCAGCCATGAGCTCATTTTCACAGTGAAGCACCTGCACAGGACTCGACATTCAAATCATCAAGCATTCCATGCGAACATGACGATTTGAATCATTTTCCCAAGTGTGTTGTAAATAATATGCATGTGTTATGAGTTTTAATCCATACAATCTTAATTGTTATTTGCTGAAGTTATCTCAAGACAAATGCTGCCAAACCTGCATGTGAGTCTTCAGCAAAGCTTCAAACATCTCCTCACCGATTCTTCGATGGACTTCTAAGTCTGCCAAGAATATCTTTAAGAAAAATAAGAATTAGGAAAATTTTGATTTTTTTTGTTGTTAAATTAACACATTCAGGAAGCTATTTTGTATGTATACAGGCAACAATTGCATTTCATAAACTGCATTCATCATGCAAACAAGCTAGTGGCTACTGGAACCTACAATAACCTTGGCTTTGAATGCAATCGCGTGTTCTCTGTGTGTAGTAATTAAGTTAAAGAATAATATCAGCACAGTATGAAGTGGCCGCTGGCCCTGTGCCACAACAACATGTGCCCAGCTGATATATTACACTGATTGGCATTAGCCCTTCAGGAGGCCTGTGTATAATACCATTAATGCATTCAGGCTAATATTTACTTAAAGAGTCATCAAGTTAATCATCACAGTGGTCTCCTCTGCAAGAAACTACAAGACCTCATTGCAAAACCTGACTCAGGATCTGAGTTAACCTCCCCTCAGAGACCGGTACTGAGCCCTGCATAGTTCACCGCTTAGCCTGATGCAACAATGCATCCTTAAGGCAAAACCCACACAGTGCAAGTACCGGTAACAACACTTAATAAATAAAAAAAAAAAGCCTTCTTTGGGACAAATACGACACATTTTGAAGACCAACCGGTGCAGCACACCAACCCTTAGGGAGAGAAAAAAACATCTACAAATGTAAACCCCACCCATCCCTCCATCCCTCCATTCCTCCATCCATCCTCTACTGATTTTACACCTGTCACGTCAGGGTTGTGGGAAAGGCTGGAACCAATCTGAGCTGTCTTCATGCATGAGGCAGGGTACACCCTGAACAGGTTTCCAATCTAGCACAGGGCTAATACAGATACCAACAGCCAGTCACTCCCACAAGCATACCAGTAAGCAATTTAGAGTAGTCAGCTGACTTAATCTGCATGTCTTTGGACTGTGGGAAGAAACCAAATAACCCAGAGGAAACCCACAGAAGCAAAATAATAAAAAAAAGGGACATCGTACTGCAAAATAAATCTCTTAATAAACTCGTACAAGACACAAGTAAAGAGCATTAAAGCAAACATCAGACCTTTAAACTACTCAATTACTAATGTAGTCACAAAATTAACAAGAAAAGAAAATTGACACCGTTGTGCCAGATGGACAGAAGGATCTCAAGAAGAGCCCCAAAGTTAAATTCACAGAAGCAATTACAGCTTCATTTTAACAGATAAACATTAAATCATCTAATTGTATTCCTTTATTTAGACAATCAAAAGTAATATATAGCATTAATTACCCTATTTACCAAACACAAATACTTATTGGCCTTTTAAATGTGCCGCATTAAATATCAACCCCTCTGCAATTATCATCATACTGATTTACATTTTAATTATTTTCCAGCAGAAAAAAAAATCACCTTGATAACATAACAATGTCAGCTTCATTTGGAGACATTGCTGAATGTGTAATAAACTTAACTTGATCATTAGACCATGTTAATTATCTTTCTGTTAGGAAGATATAATTATGCTGCCAGGAAATTTCTGACATTAATTGAGAGAAAAAGTTGGAGATGTGCTCTAAGGAGGAAGTGAATCAGACATCATTGAGCATGTCAGAGGGACTAGAATGTCCTGGAACTTTTAGATTTTCCAAGAAATTACTGCGTTTCCAATGCATAAAGATGCCAAGGTGATTTGCTTGTTAGATGATTGAGGTCAAATAAAATCACATGACTTTAAGGCTCTTGATAATAGTAGCAAGGAAACATTATAAAATTCTCAAACTTTTCTGGTTCTTTTACTACTAGCATGACAGACTGAATAAAAATGAAATGACTCTTTTCCCCCAAATTCTTCACAGTACCTTTCTGAGAGGAACAATTCATCAAAGCAGTTGATAGGCTGTCAGGAGTTGATGTGATAAAGTATAACACAAAATGAATAATGTTTTCATCGGATTGTGACTGCCTATAATTACCACCCCTGTTTTCGAGGTGGGGACGGAGGCGGCAGCAGTTGCACAGAGACGGTAATTTCATGCCTTGTGCCTGAGTAATATCTCTGTGCATCCTTTTCCAGATGGCGACGTCTTCAACGGTGGGGACTAATGATGTGGGCCAAGTTTTGGAGGAAAAAACAACAATAACAGCGTCTTTAACCTTCACCGGAAAACGCGATGTTCTACCAAGTGTTCCCGTGGAAAAAATTAACAAATATCAATTACATTGCCCACTGAGGTGTACTCAGCTGTAATGATCCAAATTGATTTTGAAGACAGATTGAGACAGAGCCACAGGCTAGGCTGAGACTGCTGGGTGTGGTGGCTTTGGCAGGGTGGTAGGGCGCAGTGTCACTGCTCTAAGCACCAGTCAACAAGCTCTCTCCTAATAAAGTGCAACCTACTCAATCAGGTAACTCAGGAGGCCACTAAATACAGCCTATTTGATCAGATTATAAAAAGAGCCAAACTGGTGTATCCTACCTCCACATTAGCATCTGGGTCCTTTCCAGGTGTCCTCTGAGGTGAACGACTGCTAAGAATACTAATCTTTATCTGGCCAATATTCAGCTTTTTCTTCTGAGAATCTGAAAAGAGACTGGTTAATCCGAGTCAATAAATAGCTTTACTGCTCTAGAGTATATTATCGTCATGATGGTGCGTCAAACAGCTGAGCATTCTTTTATTAACCCACATAGGATAACAAAGTAGGGAAAAACACTGACCTATAAAAACCTGCCAGGATTTCATAGCTACTTCCTCCCATAGAGGACTCACATCACTCATAGAGACCAGGGTTTCCTTTCCTGCCTGCTTTGCCGACAGGTCAATCTTATAGGCCTCCTCTAGCGCATGTCTTCTCTCCTGCATGATTATGTCCCATGTGCTTTCCACCAGCTTTAACAACTCCAACTCCACTGCGTAAGTAACAAAAATAGAACGAAAAAGAAAGCTAGCTTGTACTGAATGACTCGTCTGGGCAGAAAGCAGCTGACCTAATAGAAAAAAAGCCCAGCTCACCCTCTGCTGAATTAGGGATGTCAACTGGGTCCATTATTCGGTTGTTCTTGTGGGGGAAAAGATGCCGCCAGATTTTTCTGGATGGTTTTTTATGCATTTCACACCCGAAGCCCTCGGGAAAACTGCGAGAGTACAATAACACTATCAATACTGACTTTAATTATCTTTTGCAGTCATTACATGACACTGTAGTGCTGTTGAAATCTCAATATGGACTGATCAAAAAAGTGTTGATTATTTATTTCTTCTTTTATAATAACAGGGTTCTTACTGCCGTTCCAGTATGAGACAAATCACAGCGTCATATAAATCTGCTCCTATTATTATTTCTATAGGAACAACTTCCACAGGGTATAGTATGGTGGATGCTCCATTTAAACAGAATAAAAAAATGTGTGCATTTGTTGATATAATGAAGCTTTTTAAGGGGATATTTATCTATGGTGTTAGTTCTTTGTAAAATTCAGAAATAAATCTGTTTCACTTTAAGAAATGAAACTCTATGTTTAACCTTCTTATGCTAACTGCACCTACAAAATATTAGATGTACTCATACCATGCTACAATTCATTCAAATGATATGTACATTTAAACACCAACAGGTTTTGGGAATGGTTGATATAAGCAAGTTCAGCAAATGAAGTACTGTATTTCATTTCTGAGAGTGTTTATAGCACAGGTCTCAAACTCATTCCCAAAAGGGCCATGCAGCTGCAGGTTTTTGTTTCAACCAGGTAGCAAAACAGCATTTAATCAACTGATCTCAGTCTTCAGGCAGTTGATTGGTCAATCTGTGTGCTCTTTACCAATCAACTGCCTGAAGACTCAAGCCGTCAGGTGTGCTGCTGCTTGGTTGAAACAAAAGCCTGCAGCCACACGGCCCTTTTGGGAATAAGTTTGACTTTTTGATACTTCAGTATGGAGTGCTTTGCAGTCTTGTAGTGACTCGCAAAGCTGCTTTTTTTGTTTTTATTAGTTTCATAGTGAAGCAAAGATGGATACAATAAAACAAGTAAGAAAAATGACTACTGGTAATTGGTTTCAAAGATCCACATGATGTAATAGTAGATAAATAAAAAGAGCAATATGCTATTCTTTAACAATTTGTATTTTTCAAATGGTTGAGGTTTGTAAATTGCTGTGGTTGACTACTGCATTTTGTGATACAGAATCCTTTGTTGAGTTTTATTTCGTATTTATCATCATGTTTATAGAATAATTGTAGTGTAACAATACAACCGATCTTCATTCACTCACTCAATTGCTTAATCTTATTGCTTTCTTGGGGAGGCTGGAGCTTATTCCACCCCAAACAACTTTCCCGTCCACTGGAGTGCTAACACACACAAACATTCACGCTCACACTCACATAGTAGCAATTTTGAACAGCCAATTAGCTTAATGTGCACGTCTGTGGACTGTGGGAAGAAACCAGAATATCCCACACAAGCGTGCGAAAAACATCTGATCTTTATTTTTCACCAAAGACACATTGTATTATTTGGATATTTTTGGTAAACAATGCTGTTGTGATAAGACTATGTAGTATGAAAATTGCTTGACCTTCCTGAGCGGATGAGCAGAAGGCAGTGCAGCAGGCAGCTGATAAAGTGGACACTGGCATTGTAGGTGGCCATGATGATATCCCAGTGCTGTCGCAGGACATGGAGGGTCCTGAGTATTAATTCCTTCTCAGCTGGGGCCTGTCTGGGACGGGACAGAAAGTACAACACCGTCCTATTCAAGCTCTTGTATAGGACAGAGACTGTGGTCTCGCGCTGAGGCTGCCTTCTCTCCAATGCCTGCAAGAGAAAGAGGATTCGTGAAACTTTGCAACAGTCTGCAAGAATCCGAATCCAGGTCAGTGTTAGATAACACGTGCACGCACCACAGAGATCTGCTCGACTACAAAGACCAGCAGATTTTCTGGATCCACCACAAACATGCCGATATAGAGTTTCTTCACAAGCATCTTACAGAAGAAAGCAACATTCTCTGTGAGGATGTTAAACTTCCCCCCGGAGTTGTAGTTGGGTGCATCTGAAAGTACAATCCAAAGAAAGGGCTTTAGAAGAGTTAGGGAATCTTGGAAAAAACTAATAAAAAAAAAACTTTAAAAGGCAAAGAGTGGCAACATTTTAAATGGCATTTTTAAAAGCGAATGGAAAGTTTATATTAGAAATGTAAGTAAAGAGGATGAATTTAAATCAGGTCTTAGCAGTAAATTCTCCATGACAGAAAATATAAAAGCCTGACTAGGAAGACTTACCATCTCTGGCTACATGTGTAGAATGACCTCCTTCTTGCCCTGTTATATGGATGATATCCATCAGAAACTCTAACAGCTCAGTCTGAAAGCTTTGCTTCTGCTCCTGACATGCGTTGTCTGGTGAGAACTGAAAACACACCAGTATGGTAGTGAAACAAACACAGAAACACACGCAGACTGACATTTAGTCAATTCCCATAGTCTCTAGTGATAATGCCTCATTAGCCGGCATTGCGAGATTAGCCGGCATTGCGAGAAGAGCTTTCCACTGGGCTGCAGATGTGTGTTTGGTGCACGACTGAAAACTGAGCAAAGAGTGGCATCTCATGGACGAAAGAGTTTACACACTGAGTCAGAAAATTATTTGCACATTGTATGTAAACCATTCCCATGAAATTCAAACCTACCATTTCATAAAGTACAGATGAAGAGAACCAATAGTCTTTAAATTGCTCTTAAATTTTAACTCGCTACTAAATAAAAAAAACCAGAGTTCATGTTGGACTCTGATGTCCGTCTGAGCTCACCTCCAGCAGCTGGATGAAGGGGTGATTCTGGCCTTTGGCAGGGATGTTTATGAGGCTATCCATCAACAGAATGCGAATGAAGTCACACACCTGTTTCCTCGCAGGGTGAGACAGGCGAGGAGATGATGTGTGCTCACTGTCCTCATTACCCTGAGGACCTGCAGGATTCTGTGTATGCAAGCAAGTATATTAATCCATTTAATTCATTAGTTACATTACCACATTTATTTATTTATTTATTTATTTATTTATTTATTGCATTGCAGCCTAATTTAGTGTCCAACAAGCATGAAGGGTTCCTGCAGGGTCCTTGTGTCTCACCTCAGTGATTTCAGTGGGGAAAACTGCACTGGCCAAGGTGTTAAGGAAGTCTGAGGAGGCCCATAGTGCATCTCGTGGATAGTTGCTGTGGACCAAGCAAAGGAACTGCATCACACTTCCTGGGTACTGGACATTCCAGCTATCTTCACTTCCTATTATGGGCTTTTTCCAAACATTACAGTATAAACGGGTAAGTAGTAGTTACTTATATAAAGTACAATATACATCTGCAATATGGTGTACTCTGTGAGGAAAAAAAAGCACTGCTATTTCACACCTTACAAATTATCATCTTGACCAGTTCGATAAGAACACAGGCTGCCTCTGCGCACAGATGAACTCTTTCTTTATTTGCACAGCTGTCAATCACACTCTGCAGCATGCTGTCAAGATCAACCTGGATTTAAAAAAAAAAAGAGGGAAGTAAAATTTCATGCGGAAATGAATATCTGTATACATTTGAGAGGAAACGTTTGCAGGCTACAAGGCTTATATGCAGATAAGTAAATAAAAAAGAAGAAAATGTGACTGCATTCTACAAAGTGTGCACACACATAGACAATACACCAAGACAATACACATCATAATACCTACATTTAAAACTAGAAAAGCACTCGGAGAGCGCAGACCTCCGCCAGGCAATAGAGTCACTAAACTCTTTTCTTTATTTTGAAAGACTCGCAATGTTGAGTCTGGAGAATTTTTGCTAATGATTCCAAGTAATATTTGATGAATTAGAAGCATTTTTGTCAAAACCGGCCCCATCTCTCAATAGTTAAGAATCCTTCAAAAAAAATCCTGGATCCAGACGGTGATCCGGATCATCTCCAAAATCTAATCGATTGTTACTTTGCTCTTCCGGACATTCGGTAAAAATTTGGTGAAAATCCGTCAATAACTTTTTGAGTTATGCTGTTAACAGACTAACAGACAGACAGACAAACAGACAGACAAACTCCAATGATTACATAACCACCTGGCGGAGGTAAAAAAAAAAAAAAGTCCCATCTCAATAGTGTATACCCTGGCCAAAGGTTTTTGGACACCTGGCCATCACACCCATATTCCTCCTCAAACTACTACCTCATCCTCACTGCACACCTTTAATACAATCTGGAACACCAACTGCATCTGAGGCCTACATGTTCGATGGCCATTTCTACAGCCACATTACAAAATCTAGTAAAAAGCTTTTTCAGAAGACTGGAGATTATTACAATAGCAAAGTGGACTCTATCTGGAATCTCATGCCCTAAAAGCAGGGCTGTAGTGCTGGGTACACGCCAGTCCACTTGTTTTATTGGCTGAGTTGCGTGTACTGACTTAATTTGGTCTACTTTATAGTTGATCAACGTAAATTTCGCGCTAAACGGTTTCAAAGCCCCTCACAGATGCGGAGATGAAGAGATGAAGCATGGTTTCAGCTCACGCGCAAAACTCCCCCCTGCTCCGCGCGCATGAGCGAGCGAATGGTTTCAGCATGCACCTCCCCCCCACGCTCCGCGCACCCGAATGGTTTCAGCGCGCACAAATGGTTTCAGCGCGCAAACCCCCCCCGCGTGCTGAAACCATGCTTCATCTCTTCCGCGCTCCGCTAGCATCGTGTACTCATTTATTTTTTGACCACGACAGCCCTGGGGGTACCCCACCCTCGCCCAGATTCGGCTGAGATGCGCGCCAGCCTCTTCACACAACCACAATTAGGATAAAGCGGTTCAGAATATGAATGAATGAATGTATTCATCCAGTGCCCACTGGGGGGAGACATTTCATTGTAACTATGCCAAATTATAATAATCTATTTGTGCCTGCTGGAGGTAACTTGCACTCTGTGAGTTTCCCTCTAGTTTTGGTTGATTTCCTTTGATACAGTTGTTGCAGCTCAAAAATATTTTAACATTGTAATCCTGGTAAATAATAAGCATTTTATAAAATTAACGGATAAACGTTCTTGCATCCTAATTTCCAGGCCTGGCCACATGTGTTTTTTTTTCTTTTCTTCTTTTTTTGTAATTAAATTTGCTAAAACACAACACCAAAGGTGACAGACAGACTGAATAATTTAGTTAAATGTCACTTGCAGCGAGTTGTGCCTGTGTGAAATTAAACATTTCTTTGTTGATTTTAATTTTTCTCAGCAGCTATGAGCTTCCAAACCGCTGGTTGAGAAACTCAAGCGAGGGCACCAGGGGTCAATAAGTGCTCAACAGTCTTGGACCCAACAGAGGGTGTATGTGGACCAAATCACATGTTGGGGGGGGGGGGGGAAATCAGTAGCAGGGCACACGTTTTGAAAGATAGCTACCGGAATTCAGAGCTTTCTCCAGATGAACCAACACGGCTTTTATAACAGAGCCCCTGTTGAGGTTTATACAGTGATGTGTGTTTCTGTAAATTATTTAACTGCAGGCAACTCATCATGTTGAAGCCAAGACACAGATCTTGAGAGATTAAATCAGAAAGTGAAGAATTTTCATCGATATTTCATTTTATTTACTCTCTCCGGTCTGATTAGTGAAGTGCTGACTTGTTTAAAAGGAAAGTCAACACCAAAATAATGTTTAATGAGTGAAGGACAGAGAGAGTACGGGTTCATGTGCTATGTCGATTTCTAAACAGATGTGTTATCACTTCAGAGTCTCGTCAGAAGTGAAAAACACCGAGCGACTCTGAGAAACAAACGGGCAAATTTATAGTCATAAGCTATTCAAACTGGACCTACAGCACCTAATTTGAATACCCCAAGAGCACTGCTTCTCAAATAGTGCCCCCCCCCATCCCCCCACCACCACCATGCGGGGCGTGGTGTGAAGCTGGGGCGGGTGTGACCCTTTTTGCCATACTGTACTAGAATTAAGTGTAATTGCACCTCCACTGCAGTAGGTGGCAGTGGCGCTCTCATTGCCGCGCTATGGTGCCGGAGATTTCTGCAGCGAGCAAACGATAAGAAGTGAAAAGAGAAAGAATGTTAATAAAGCTTTTCTTTGTTGTAAGTTGAACTTTTTTATGTTTAATGTTAATAAGGATACACTGTTATACAGAGGTGTACTAATAATAATTTTAGAGACAAATAATACTATTTATAGTCTATATTTATGGGGGGGGAGGGGGTTCGTCACAAAAAATAATTGAGACGCACTGCCCTTGAGTAAAGCACATTTTCCAAATAGCTAGTGATAGCTAGTAGGTAGAAACATTTTATAAATATGATTACTGTTATTATTATTTATCAATGGTCTGGCGAGCTGTCCAAGGTGTACCCAGCCGTCCTCGCCCAGAGACGGCTGAGATGGGCGCCAACCTCCCTGTGACCCTAAGTAGTAATAATTGGCTTTGAAAAGGAATAAATTAATGAAGATGATTATTATTGTTGTTGTTCATGAAGTTAGTTGGTGTGAGACAAGAGGATGCGGAGGACAGGGATGGATAGAAACAGATGATTCGCTGTAGCGACCCCTGAGGGGAGAAGCCGAAAGAGAAGTAGTAGTCGTAGTAGATTATTATTGTTGTTGTTGTTGTTGTTGTAACTAATGCTGCATCATAGACAATGTAGATTTAAGAAAATAGCACAACAGTGAACGGAATTAGTTTATCTCGTTTGATGATTAATTCAATCAATTAATAAAGCAGCTGGAAATTAGCTTACCAGCAGCAAAAAAGTAGTCGAACAGTTTGAGGAGCAAAGCCAAAATTTTCACAGCTGTTAAATAATCAGACCATGGAGGTTTTCCAACAGGGATTTTTTTTTAATCAATTTCCTTTCCATTTCTTAGACAATTAAACACATTAGAAAAAACAGCGAATGCCATTGCAGATACTCGGGTCCAAATTGAGACCAATGAAATATTTTAAAAGACACATCAAACATAATTATGGCATCATATAGAAGTTGCAAAACCTAAAAGGTCCATTCTGTAAAATTCAGGGGATCTATTCACAGAGGTGGGTTAGTATACAGGGATCCCTCACTTTCTGGCGGCTAATGGTGGGGTCGAGACCCTACGTGAACACCAAATTTCCGCGAAGTACGATCGACCCCCCCTGACTGACATATATGTACATGTATATGTGTATATAATATCAATAAATACATATTCAACACTATAAATGCTTATAATAACAATTATGCATTCAAAAACAATGCATGAGATGTAAATAAAATATAAATAATATAAAATACATAAGTGTAATTGTACATAGATGTAAATAAAGTGGAAGAAATGTGTTTGGGAGTCGAGTCCCAAACCAGAGTCGGTAGTGAACTTGCAGCCTTTCCCTTAACTTTTTCCCTATTTAATAGACCATAGTCCTTTTTCTCTATTTAATAGCCGACTCTGGTCGAGGGCAGAGTACACCCTGGACAGCTCGCCAGGCCATCCCAGGGCAGAAACACGCTGACAGCTATACAGACAGTGAGAGACGTGGCCGGGCTTTGGTAACCCAGTTAGCAGCACTGGGGGGACAGCAGTGACAACCGTTGACAGTAGGGCTTGAACCCCCAACCCTGGGATCAGTAATCCAGCACCTTACCACCGGGCCACCACTGCCCCTCGTCTGTCCAAAGAGCATTATTCCAGAAGACCCTGCCGTCGCCTGTGTTTTCTCTGAAAAACTTCAGTCTGACCTTAATGTTCTTTTTAGAGAGCAAAAGGTTCCTCCTCACACACCTCCCCTGAAGGTCAAACCCGTGTAGTCTCTTTGTGATAGTAGAGTCATGGGCTTTCACATCGACAGTAGCAAGAGCTTGCTGTAGCTGTAACTCCCGTGATGACATTTTAGGACTTTTGATGACTTCTTTTAGCATCTTGCAGTCTGCCCTCGGGGTGAACTCGCTTGGACCGCCAGACCTCGGGATGGTGGCAGTTGTTTTGAATGTCCTCAAACTTGTAAACAATTTCCCGGATGGTGGAATCGCTGATGTCCAATACTTTTGATATCTTTTTGATTTCCTTACCAGACTCATAAGCAGCCGCAGTCTTCTTTCTGAGAGCCTCAGACAGCTCTTTGGATCCCACCATGCTGCTCAGTCTCACCTCAACAGACAGCGGCACACCAAACTAAATGTCTGAGGTTTAAATTGGGCAAGCCTTCTTCAAAACACTTCGCTGGGCAACAATGTTCTGATCATGTGCACCTGAACTGATACACCTGTGAGTGATTGGAGCCATTTTAAGTGGGGAAATATGTGGGAGTGTCCCAATGTTTTATCTACCGGTATTACCGTATTTTCCAGACTATAAGTCGCAGTTTTGTTTTTTTTACATAGTTTGGCCAGGGGTGCAACTTATACTCCAGTGCGACTTCTATGTTAAATTATTGACACATTATTATATAATTTTTGTTATTTTTTTTTACACATTACATGTTGAATATATACAAACCTGGCAACCGCAGTTCAGATGTTTATTTTTTTTAATACCTGGCAACCCAGGAAGCGTTTGGTGCTTGTTGAGAAGGCTGACTCAGATTTCCAATGATCCGGAAAGACAGTGCACTTATTGTGAATGTTTTAAGTGGATATATATTAAACACACAGACTATTAAAAACATTAACAGGATTAAAAACAGAGGA
>JAQNCB010000028.1:28052551-28063015 GCA_030068295.1 Euristhmus nudiceps | reverse complement strand
CCCCCCTCAAACTGTTGCTATTATATCTTTCACCTTATGATGTCAAATTGAGTAAATACCATTAAAAGCATATAATTTGTCTTCATATCAGGCTGCAAAGCAACAAAATGGGAATATATTGAAGAGGATGGTTCATTTCTATACCAACTGTAATTTCAGATAATTAGTTGAATAATGTATACTATTGATTATTAATAATAATACATTTTATTTAAAATCGCCTTTCAAAACACCCAAGGACACTGTACAGCAAAAACATAATTAATTGATTGAATTTCAGATTCTAAAACCTGTGCCGCAAAAGCTTAACTGAAAGATTAATGTACACATATCTTCCACAAACTGTTGTCACAAAGCTTGAAGGGCAGAATTGTACAAGCTGTCTTTACATACCAATATATTACAATTGCCCTTCAGTGGAACCAAGAGGCTTAAACCTGTTCCAGCATGACAATATCCTGTGCACCAAGCCCGCTAAAAGGATGGTCTACCAAGGTTGGTGTGATGTGAGCAATTTTGGAGAAAAATGCGCCAGGACTCCTCAGCCATAATCAGTGTGCAGTCTCACTGCTGATCTTGTGACTGAATGAAATCTTCATAGCCATGCTCCAAAACCTAGCAGAAAGCCTTCCCAGAAAAATGGCGGTTATTAGATCAGAAAAAGGTAACCAAGTCTGGAATTGGATATTTTAAAAGCAGACAGACAATCTAAAAACAACCTTTTCTAAGAACTTAAATTTGGAAGAGTGATTGAGGAATTCATCTACATGAGGAGGTAGTCTTTGTGTGACTGAGTACTTAACTAAAATATAAAATGTCATTCATGGCTGAACGTCCAATACAGCATAATACCTGAATAGCACAGTGTAGTGATACACATCAGTTAATATTTTGATTATAGAGAATATAACAAGAATAGATGATAGAATTTCCTGCATGTGGGTTCAGTTTGTAGGAGACATTGGTGTATGCAGTTGTGTAGGGCACAATGGTGTGTTATGCCCTGACTGTAAAGGACAATCACAAACGATTGTATGATTTTATAACTCCACTTTCCTCATTATGCAGACTGGAAGAGAACAGTGCATTGCTGACTCAGCAAGTTGACAGGTTAGAGGAGGAATTAGACCAGGAGAAGAAGAAGTACAGAATGTTGGAAATTAAACTGCGGAACTCCGATCGAGCCCGTGAGGATGCGGAGAACCGGAACCGACTACTTCAGAGCGAGATGGAGGAGTTCTTTTCCACGTTAGGAGAACTAACCATGCGAACAAGGACAAACAAAATGTGATACTTCACACAAGATGTGATTTTAAATCTTTGTACTCGTGTATCATGGGTATTCGGAAACAATTTCAACCTGTTTCATTGCAGCAACTTGATATCAGTTACAGTAGTAGCAAACTTATTTTACACTCAAACTTCAGCTTGTTTTAAGATGTATTTAAATTATTGTTTCCTTGAGCAGTGTCACAATCATTTCACTTCCAGTATGCACAGGTGATACCAAAGCATGATATTCCTGATTATTTGCAGATGATGTAATTATAGTTACCTACTCAGTGCTTTTCCTGAGACAGATTATTTCCATGATAGTGCCTTTTGTTATTTTGATGCATGGTAATGGGAAGATACAGCTTAACCACAGATCAAGGATCGTCTCATAAGTCCACATTTTTAAAACCCTTTACAGGTTTATTACTTGAAGTCTATAATCACAAAGTACCTTTCTGATCTTAGAGATGATGGCAAATGGTTTCTGTTTTAATCAACACTGATAGTTTAGACTGTTACACTTCCCACCTTGCTTAGCAAATCCCTTTATGTTAAAGTGAAATGCAGTTTGCTAAAAAGACAAAAGACAGTTTTGAGAAGAATGATGGCAAAACCAACAAATAAACTCTAGCTAGCATTTGTATATTTATTCCTTTAAAATTACAATGATTAAAAGGATTTTGCTGTATGACATTTCTCAGGTGTCTGAAAAAGAAAAAACACTGAATAAACACATCGCTTTTGGAAAATAACAAATGATTTAGAATGACTTGTATAGTAACAATGTTACTATGCTTTTTCCTTCTGGAAATGCTAACCCTGAGTTGTACTGTACATTAAATATGACTGAAAGTAAAGAAGATATAATAAATCTATTACAGGCTACATTGTTAGATAGTCCAAAAGAATCTTACCTTAATCAGACATATCACAAAAACCTCATATTTTAGTTAGTATTATATGTTTACCTTCCAAGTTTAACAACAAATCAAATGTAGGAATTAGAATTGTACATTTTGGGAAAAAAACAAAACAAAAAACAAATGCAGGATATTATATCAGGTTCACCTGCAACAAATCTCCTGTACCAAACTTATGTAGCCAACGTGAAATTATCACAAGCACAATTTATTTTTGACTTATGTTTATTTGCATTGGTTACAACACTGTTAAATGCCAGTGCACTCTAATGGTGTGGTACATAGTGATGACCTTTATGTATAAAGGCATGTGTCGAGCATTCCACAGCAACAATCATCACCAAATCATAATCTCACTTGTAATGTCATCTTTCTGAAAATGGGTACTTTCTCAACTTAGCTCCGTTAGCAGTTTATGTAGTTGGAGGGATATTAAAGCCATGTATGATTATAGTATTTAGTGGCAAGTGTAAGATTTCCATAAATGCTGCAAACATCCAGGTCACATGGGGCAGTGTAATGGAAGTGGGTTCAGACGGTATAAGGTTCAGAGTGAGCTATCAGCAACATGAACCACATAGCTCACAACATCCTTTATGCACAATCTCAGAAAGTAAAGATTCTTGTCCCTTCAACTGAAAGATTCTACAAGAAAACTGTGTTCTACAGGGACAAACAAAACAAGAGAGCAAATCATATTCTTCTGTATCCTAATGAAGGTCGCACAAGCAAATCACTCATCCATTTAAAAACTACATGGTGAACAGTATACGTACATTTTCACACAAATCCATACATTCATAGCACTGTCATAATAATGACTTAATTAAAAATAAATTAATAAATAAACACACGACAAAATTCACATTAAGGAACTAAAATATTAAGCATGAGGTAGTTCAAATTCTACTGAAGTTTATCCTGCTCTATCCCCTATTAATGTAATACATGGTGAAAAGCGTTTGTGCAAATTCCAATTTATTTCCAGGTTAAACTATAGCACTGACGAATTTTCAATGGGGCAATCAGAATTATCATCACAGTCTTAAGAGCACTTCAATTTAGAAAGAATATAAACCCTATGCCTGTATTACAAAAAGCAAAACATCTGTCCTCATTAACATTCATAAGCATTCATTCATTTCCTGAACCACTTAATCCTTATTAGGGTTGCGAGGAGGCTGGCGCCCATCTCAACCAACTCTGGGCAATGGCAGAGTACACCTTGGACAGCTCGCCAGGCCATCGCAGGGCAGAAACATGCTGACGGCTATGTAGCCTACTCGTGACGAAAGTCAGCAATGGTTCTTTTACATGCCTCTCACCATAGGCAGTGAGAGACATGGCCAGCATTTGATAACCCAGTTAGCTGCACTGGGGGGACAGCAGTGACAACCTGGTGATAGTGGGTCTTGAACCCCCAACCTCGGGATCAGTAATCCAGCACCCTACTATCGGGCCACCACTGCCTTCATAACCATTCTTTCTTTGTTAAAAGCTTATATCTCCAATCTTTCACATTAAAATAAATAAATAAAAAATTGCAAAAAAACCCAAAAATTATCCCACATAACACAAACGAACACACACACACCACAAACTTTCAGCAATTAACGTAAAATTCATCTGTAATGCACAACAGAAGCAGTTAATGCAATTAACATACTTCATGCACTACACATTTATTTTTATAGTACCAATCATTATAAACCATTCCATAATCATTTCCAAAAATATAAATAAAAATACCTTGAAAGAACACAAACTTGTTACATTTCAAAAATAAATCAGCTGATGTCATGAACTATAAATAAATTTTTCATAAAAATGAGAACACTTTCCTTGATTTGCCTACTCCACATTCAGTGCAGGACAGCATTTGAAGTATAAAAGAACTACCCTTAATAGTGTTTAAATCCAGTGCTTGTAAAATGTGAATTACAGTTCAAATCTAGTTGCACCAAAATTGGGAATAATGATTTTGAAACCCATTATTAGATGATTTGACACAACAACTCAGACTCATCAAGCCCACCTTCAACCAGTAAAATAAATAAATACACAATAGCAGACTGAAACCAAAGGATCGATGCAGCCCCATTGAATACCCTTTCTATTGTATGAGGACCTGTTTATGGCATCCAGACTATTTGATTTATTATGGACTGCAGTTCATATACTGTGTGAACTAGTTTGGAGGCATGGAAAATTCCTTTCCCTAACAGAAACTGACAACTGCGAGAAAACAATTCAGGGACTAACCTTAGGTCAGAGCTACAGAAACCAAGTAGATGAAACCATCTCAAAACAATAGAGATTGAATAGCTATAATCTACAGATCAATTAATGCACTATTTTAAAGTTTACATCCACAAAATTTTGATCTAAATGATCAAAATACTGTAAAGAAACCAGTAGCCTTAGAGACATCCATCCAAGCATAAAAGCCACATACACACACACACACACACACACACACACGAGAAATAAAATATCTAAAAACATGTATTTACAATTTAGTCTTTAGATTTTACACCAGTAACGGAAGAATTAAATGAGCATGTTAAAAGTACTCACACTCAGTAGTTTGTGGCTGCTGGAGCTTCTTGATGAGAGAATAAAATGATGATGAAATATTGCAGTATTTAGAGAAAGCAAATAACGCCACCCGACACACTTAGAACTGCATGTGCATTTATATTGCCTCAGCATTGCAAACCTTCTTTACCCAATAAAAATATAGATTAAAAAAAGACTTTTAGAAAGGACAAACATTAAGAAAAGCAAAATTGACTGGCCTAAATCTGATACCATGCGACACACATCGATGCTCCAGGGGAAGGTGATAGTCATCTGCAGCAGCTCAACGCTCCAGCTGTGGCCTCCAGACTGCTGTCTGTGTCTGATGTTATGGTGGGCTCTGTAGACATGGAGGACACATCATTGATGGAGGAGGAAGAGGAGGCCTGAGGTGAACCATTAACTACTGCTCCACCTGTGCTATGAGAAACACACATCAGTCATACATCATTACATGCAGCTGTACTATTAATCTCTTCTCTCAATGCAGGAATACGGTAGGACTACTGCATTACCAAGTTCGGTGAGGACATATGTTTATAAATTTGAGATGCATCAACATTATTATATGTGGAGCTCTCAGATACAGACACTGACATGAAGATGGGTAATCTAGTCAGCATCAGTAAGACATCTCAGAACACTTCAGTGAATTTGTTTTAAATTAGGTGCATGAGCTAGTTACATTAGTCTCCATTAATTGAGTGGGTTTACAGTGGAGAAAAGCATTTCTTTCCTACTTCAAATACTTCAACCTGCAAGACCATACCATAATACTAGGCCACCTTCTCTGATCCAAGGCTATTTTCTCTGCCTCCTTCCAACTGAGACCTGCCTACTTCACTTCAGACATCGTGGTTCGTGGTCTGTCTTGCTTGGTGACCATGCATCAGGAGTGGCCATCATGATAAGATGAGAGGAAACATGCTTACAGAATGGGAACCAGCCAATGATCGCTTATTAAGAAGCTTGGATACAACTTCATGCAAGCTAACTGTGGAGCAACGTTATGCCCAGAAAATAATGCAGAGGAGAATGACAAGGACGATTTCTGCCAACAGCTATGCAAAGTCCTCTGGAAAGACCTGAATATGACATGCTGCTAACAGGTGATCTGTATGCTAAGATTGGAGATGTCAACTCGTACAGAGAAAAAAATCATGGGAAAACATGACTGTGGGGTAAGCAAAAACAATGGGGAAAAACGAGTTGAACTTTGTGACAATAACAACATGGTCATAGGTGATACACTGTTCCCCCACAAAGACAGCCACTAATACAAAAGGCTGTCTCCCAATGGTAGAGACTTGAACCAGTCTGATCATGTAGCAATCAATTGAAAATGGAGAAAGTCTCCTCTGGATGTCTGTGTCTATTGCAGAGCTGTCTTTTGCTAGTGCCCACTACCTTCTGCGCAGCAGTGAAAATTTAACTGAGAAAGAACGAATCAAACCAGGGCAGGATAAGACTGAACACTGTGAAACTTAGAGCGGCACAGTACATAGAGAACAGAAAGATCTGTAGGATTTTCTTTTAGCCTTAAAGTATTTTCAATTCTGAAAAAATATAAAAAGACGACGACAGGCCACAAAGATATCAGTACAGAATTGCAGAAAATGAGATTTCGCTGGCTTAGTTATGCCTTTTGTATGAAGTCCCAAGCAATCCCAACAGTTGCTCTTGGATGGACCCAGCAATAGAAGCATAAGCAAAACAGATCACGAACCACCTGGCAGAAAACAATGATGGCCAAACTAAAGGAGGCAGGCCTCAGAAGAAAGCAGAGAAAATAGCCTAGAATTGGAGACGTTGGCCTGATATTGTTGCAGCCTTATGTTCTGCTGTGGATGAAAAGGGTTCAACAAGGGCTTTCTCTGGCCAAATGATAACTTGCGACAGCCAGGAATATTGGGCTCCATTCTAAATTGACCCTATTGCCTATTTACATATAACCATCTTTATAATTAAAAAAAAAAATCAAAATAAAGTTATGATCTTTTCTGCAGTAGCCTGTACTTTTAATATTAAAAAAATTGACAAGAAAAGCAACCTTGGTTTTGATGGACAATACAATGGGTGCGAAGATGAATTTTACTATATATTTTCAGATATTTTTAAATTTTGTTGCTCTCTTCGAATTTATAAAATATACAGACTGTTAAAAAAAAAAAAAGGAGATGGCATGGCATGTTACAAAATCCTGAATAGTCTGAATATTGATATGCTAAGAACTGTACACCTCAGGTGTATTTAAACCTGAGGACACATACACTGAATTTGGTGATCCTATATTAGTTTATTGCACTAATATGCCATGACAAGCCGAATATAGAAAACATAACCTTGAAACAAGATCAAGGTGACCCATATACAATCCCAGCCAATGTTAACCCCATAAAAAAAGACATCACCCCTGACCTTTTCATAACAACCTGCAATATCATCTTTTTTTCATCAATCACTGAATTAAGACAGTTTAACTTTAATCTTGTCTTTATCTGAGAGACTGATCAAGAAAAGTCATTCTGCAGTTTGTTATGAAAAGGTCAGGGGTGACGTTTTGATTTTTTATATGACCTTATAACTCTCAATGTTCTTGGGAAGAACTTTGATGGCAGCATTCATCATTCAAACAAAAATAAACATTGTGATTTATTTTTTTTTCCCCTTTTAAATAAGATATAGGAATTATACATACATACATACACATATATAATTGTTTCGTAATTCAGTTCAAAACGTGAAACTCTGCACATTATATAGATTCATTACACACAGACTGATATATTTCAAGTGTTTATTTCTTTCATTTTGATGATAACTTAGAGCTGATAAAAACCCAAAAATTCAGTATCTCATAAAATTTGAATTTTGTGAAAAATTTCAATACTGGAGACGCATGGTGTTACACTCTAATCAGATAATTAACTCAAAACACCTGCAAAGGTTTCCTGAGCCTGTAAATGACCTGTCAGTCTTGGGGGGGGTTTTAACGCAGAAATGTTGGATTACTTAAAAGTATGAGCATGTTTAGCGCTCAATACGTGGTTGGAGCTCCCTTTACATAAATTACTGTCACAATGTGACATGATATGAAGGCAGTCAGTCTGTGTCACTGCTGAGATGTTATGGAAGATCAGGTTGCTCTGATAGCGGCCTTTGGCTCTTCTGCATTGTTGGATCTGGTGTCTCGCTTCTTCCTTTTCACAATATCACATAGATTCTCTCTGGGGTTTAGGTCAGGTGAGTTTGCTGGCCACTCAATCACAGGGATACCATGGTCTTTAAACCAGGAATTGGTACTTTTGTCAGTGTGGGCAGGTACCAGGTCCTGCTGGAAAATGAAATCAGCATCTCCATAAATCTGGTCATCAGAGGGAGGCATGAAGTGCTCCAAAACTTCCTGGGAGACGGCTGCACCAACCTTCAACCTGAGAAAAGACAGTGGACCAACACCAGCAGATAACATGGCTCACCAAATCATCACTGACTGGGGAAACTTTACACTGGACCTCAAACAACTTGGAATCTGTGCCCTTGGTCTCTTACTTTAGACTCGGACCTTGATTTCCAAAAGAAATGCAAAATTTACTCTCATCTGGAAAAAATAACTTTGGACCACTGAGAAACTTTCCAGTTCATTTTGTCCTTAAATTGGAGCTTAAAGTGGCCAGGGTAAGACGCTTCTGACATTGTCTCTGGTTCAAGAGTGGCTTGATGCACTGACACCAGGAGCCATACACTCCTTGTGAATCTCCCCCAAATTCCTGAATGGGATTCATTCCATAATCCTCACAAGGTTGCACTCATCTCTGATGCTTGGACACCATTTTCTCCAGGTTCTTCCTTCTGCTCGACTTTCCATTAATGTGCCTGGATGCAGCACTCTGTGAACAGCCAGCTTCTTTACCAAAGATCTTTTTGCGTCTTAAGGCCCTCTGACACTTGCACGACTTTGTGTCAAGACTAGCCACGACTCGAGTCTTGGCAAGTCGCGAACCGGCTTGAACTAGTCCTGATCCCATCGTGACTTCATGCCATGTCGTGACGAGAATTTTGAAATGTTCAAAATTCTGGTCATGACAAAATGTCGTGACCGGGTCTTGAACTCTGTTTGAACTCGTCTTGACGGTCCGGGGGAGTCTTGAACTCGTCTTGATGCAAACATGCAGTGATGCAAACGTGATTTTCTTTAGGACTGTTCCTTGACTCACACCGTAGCTGCAATCTCCTTTCCGGAAGAGAACAACAGATAGCAGAGAACGCTGAGAGGAATTATTCCCCTCAGTCACTTAATAATTCCTGTTGTGATTTCATCCCCGAGACACAACAGCATCCACTCGAAAGCCAGACACACCTGTGTGACCACTCTGCTTCTCAGCCCTGACTCCGGCGTCCGCGGATGGCAGTGTAGACTGTTTTTCACCAGTCCAGCGGCTATCCCCAGGCAGCGGTGCCAGCACCAGCAAGGACACCGTGAGACTTTAGGCCAGTCAGAGCCGTTGATTTTTTGGTATAATCATTGTAAATAGTTGTGTGATACGTTTGCATTATTTGGGTTTGGTGTTTGCATTTCAATAAATTATATTAGTTCAAAATACTTGTTTTTCTTTTTAGCCGTACAATACAATTAAAGAGACACGAAAACGAAACAAAACATTTATTGGTACTATACCAAACACATAGTTCGAATTTTATCTTCAGCTCCACTGTCATCACCGCGCTGGAAGTTTGTATGCTGTTCTGTGCTGGTACCTGGTACAGTGTAATAACATCAGCTGCGGCGTTATCATTGGAATGCAGCCCACACCACTTGAGCATTTATGTTATTGGTGTGTCATGACTAGTGGATTTCGGTGTAGTTTTCATAATCATTTCAGATGCATTCATAACATCACACAAGACATAATTGTAACACTATTTGGTATCACTTATCACTTTTCTTTCAGAAATTCCAGTTCTACATGGGGCATGAAATCAAATCTGTTTGGTTTTTACACTCCATGAGGCTTTACACACTAAAACACTGACCCATCTTTGGCTCTAGTTTTGATAACTACATGTTTTAGCTCCAACAACCTTAAAGGCTAAAAAGTGGACCCTAGCTATAAAATTATAAATGAATTTTTACATGGCGTGCACAGTTCGACACCACCCACCAGGAATCGCGCAATCTTGTCGTGCAAATGCGCGTGCGCGAACTAGTCGTGACAAGGTCGTGAACTGGTCTTGAACTCGTCGTGACCGTAGTCGTGAACACTACGAGGGCCTCCAGGTTCGTGGCAAGACACAAGTTGTGGAATGTCTTGACACAAAGTTGTGCAAGTGTCAGAGGGCCTTTACCTTCCACGTGCAGGGTGTTCCCCATGATTGTGGGTCTACTGATCCAGACTGACAGGTCATTTACAGGCTCTGGAAACCTTTGCAGGTGTTTTCAGTTAATTATCTGATTAGAGTGTAACACCATGCCTCTCCAGTGCTGAAATTTTTCACAATATTGTAATTTTACGAGATACTGGACTTTGGGTTTTCATTAGCTGTCAGTTATATTCAACAAAATTAAAGAAATAAACACTGGAAATATATCATTCATCAATCTGTGTGAAATGAACCTAAACAATATACAGAGTTTCACTTTTTCCACTGAATTACAAAATAAATATAATTTTGGGTGAGATATATACACACA
>JAQNCB010000028.1:27905073-27915861 GCA_030068295.1 Euristhmus nudiceps | reverse complement strand
TGTGTGTGTGTGTGTGTGTGTGTGTGTGTGTGTGCATTCTCTGTGCCCATGTAAGAATATGAAGAAAAAAGGCAAACGCCTAACATACAGATATGCTAAAACCGTTTTCTTTTCATTCTTCCACCTTTATATATAATCAGAAATTGCATATCAGTCTGGAAAATCAGACCTTTTTTTCAGCATTTAATCAGAATAGTTTAATAATAATACATTACTCGGCTTAGAAGGAAGCTTAAATAATCACATCCACATGGGTCCTGCTGCTCCAGGAGTAATGTATCACCTCATTGGGTCCTTACTTTAGAACAAAAAGTCTGCTGTTTAAGTCAGGTTTTTACAATATAACTAGCAGTTGTTTTCTGTTTCCCCTCAGAAAGCGTGGAGCAGCGAGTGTTGTATCACCTAAATCTAACCTTGCTTCAAGATTCTGAGGCTGTTCTCACCTCCACACTTCATTTCTTTTTTGACAAGCAGCCACGCCAGAGGTCCTGGTTCTGCAAGCGCTTCCAGTTTCCTTCCTGTCGCATCCAGAAACATCATTACTTGCCTTCATTTCAGCTCTTATTCAGAAGTTATTCCTCTGATTCAGCGTTGGGCTCATTGCTCGGGAACATTACTTATTATCCACACAGTAGAGGGATATGGCAATCCAAGGATGTGTCTCAAATCATAACGGAAGCAAGATTCAGGAAACTGGCCATGATAACACTGGAGTTTGATTATGGCAAAAAATATCAGAGGTACCCAGGTCATCTTTCAGCCTTCAGAGTGCCATACATACTCGTGTTTGCCGATGACCAGGCCATATCAGAGCCCAACAGTGTGGCCATGAGCTTACAAAGATATGACCCATTCCCTGCAGATGAGAAGATCATGCAACCTTCAAATACTTCACCTGATATACGGTTTAAAAGAGACTTGTACTATTCTGACCCCATCCAAAGCAATGAACTTCCTGAGGTGGAGTATAACGGCTTCAAGGAGCATGATAAGTGGGAAAGCACTTATCAAGTACTGAAGCCAAAATCCACTAAAAAGCAACAGAGAAAGAAAGAACAAGGGCATGTTGAGGGACCAAACAAGTTGCAGGTTCTCAGCTTTGATGAGAGAACCATGAAGAAAGCCAGAAGGAGACAATGGAGAGAGCCTCGCGTCTGTTCCAGGCGGTACCTGAAAGTGGATTTTGCCGATATTGGCTGGAGTGAATGGATCTTGTCCCCTAAATCATTTGATGCCTACTACTGTGCTGGAATGTGTGAATTTCCTATACCTAAGGTCTGAATATTTTATTCTGGGTACTTTAACACTCACATAGATTAGAGTGAAACGTTTAGACATGTTGAAATATTTAAAAATGCCTAAGAATGGCTTTTGCAGCCAGACTTTAAACAAAGAACCCCTTCAGAAGGCATTCAGTTCCAGCATTGGTGAAGCACACAAGCATTAGAAATAATTGCATCACATCATTTTAACTCTAATGGAGGTTTTAAAGGGACTAATTTTCCTGATTTCCTTTTTCTACACTACTTGAAACAGTCAGTTGTGAGTCAGAGTTTGAAAGCGTTGTGTGAAATGCTGAGATTGGGTCCTCTCACATGTTGGATGAAAACGCAGATGGGGAAAAAAGTTCTTGCAGTTGCTTATGTACATTATCTGATCTGATTTTATCTCTCCTTTACTTTAGGTTGTTCGTCCTTCCAACCATGCAACCATTCAAAGTATAGTGAAGACGGTTGGTATCATTCCAGGCATCCCAGAGCCCTGTTGTGTCCCTGAGAAAATGAACCCACTCAGCGTCCTCTTCATGGATGAAGCCAAAAACATTGTATTAAAGAACTACCCTGACATGTCAGTGGAGACATGTTCCTGTCGATAGGCACTGTGGCCAGTTGAATAACCACAGATGTGGAGACACAGTCTTGTGTTGTGGGTACAACACCAAATCAAAATGTGAAGAGGCATATTGTCTGTAGTTGCCACGTACTGTGCAGTGCACACTGCAACGCTGTTTTGTTAAGGGCTTTACACACTGTGCATTTATTCCAACTTACAGTTTCTTTATCATGTGGGTGATTTTAATCTATAATGTTGGGCTTTATCTCTGAGAAACCATCCTGTATAAACTTGTTAAGAGATCGGATTGATAGTTATTACATTGCTGCTTTGTATGAAACAGAGTCCTTATGTTGATGGCAAACAGTAAATATTTCGTCAGAGTTCGATGTGGCGATATGCATGTGAAAGCAGGTTCTATTTAAATTATGCTCGGATTAAAAACATTCAATGTAGGAAAGTATCTTGCACTTCTATTGTGCAACACGAGCACCAGGTAGTCATAATATGTGGCATACAAATTACTTTAAATAGTATATAAAAGTATACTGCCTTCCGAACTGAGTTTTCATGTCAATATATATCATATAGCATCAGCAGACACTCCACAGCTGGAGATTCAGTTTTAAAACTAATAATGAGGCTTTGAAACCAGGTTTGGGTTTCAGGACTGCTGAGCATTGAGCTAACAATAAGCCACTCATATTTAAAAGTTTTCCTTGGAATATTTCCAAGTGGTTGTGTGTCAGAAGTAGACTACTCACCAAGGTCACCAATGTGTTAAATCATCCTCAGACAGCTTGTGTTACTTTTAGAGATGTACACTCAGAGTTCAGAGACGCGATAGGGATTATAATTATGAAAGGGAATGTATGATCTCGTTATCTATGTCTACAAAACAGTATTTAATAATTGACCTAAGTGTGAAATATTTGAGGTGAATGTACACAAAACATATAAGGTCAATGTTTCAGTATACTGTATGGTAGAAAACGTATTTTTTGTACATGTGAGTATGGGATTGTTTTTTTTTTTCTTTAAATTATGAATTGAAATTAGTTATATGAATAATGATATAAATAATTTTTAAAAATCAAAACTGTATTTGTAACAGTCTTGATTGTGTAAAAGCATATTAATTTTTACTGATTAAAAAAATTGTGTTGAGAGGTCCTTGTTGTAAAGATCTCTTAAAAAAAACACAGGAAGAGGGTCAACATTGTTTGCTCTCTGAAAGCATCCTTCTCCACTTCAACATCAAAGAAAAGGATAGATCAGTCCTCGCTTTGCCTATTCGATATTTCAAAACCACTTCAAGTGCATCCAGCCTTTGAGAGTGGGATGTTAGCACTTTTCTCACAGCAAATGATGTCACTCTTTTCAAACACACTCAAGACATTGTCATCCACAACAAACCTCAAAAGCTAATGATTTATCAGAACATGAACCAGTGCTATGAATTAGAAAGTAAACAAATAAAAAACTAGTATTTTTCCCCTCCTGTCAGTAGTTTCTGTGATTTTTTTTTTTTTTTTTGTGATTTAAATTTCCAAAAATATAGTACTATATGTGGTCATATTTATATGATGTGTTTGACTATTTTGCAGATTTATGAGCATTATTTGGTATCAGGTCCTGATTTACATTGCAGTCTAAATGGCCTTTTTTATGAGTATGTACTCAATACTATATATACAGTATATATACAGTGTATACCACTTATAATAGTTCTTTTGGCAGCAACTTCTACCCACTAAAATGCTCAAAATCAGTGGAAACTTTAGACATGATTCCCAAGAGGAAAACCCCAGTCCCAGATTCTGTTGGGACAGAGCCTCTACTTTAATAAAATTATAATGTATGTCTCCTCAGGATGTGATTATTGGCAGTTGGTGAATGCCAATGTTTCGATTTTCAAATGAGCTAAAGTAGACTTTCCTAAGCGGCAAGTATTGCTTATGAATGAACAAAAGATATTTTGTATGCAGGTGAAACAACTTGTCCCTCATCTGATCTGTGTCTACTGCAGCCAGGTCACTGATTATGATAGTAATGCTGGAATTTTTCCTCACAAATGAATGACAGGTAACATTGCAGTGGATGAAAATCTCTCTCTCTCTCTCTCCCTCTCTCTCTCTCTCTCTCTCTCTCTGTCCTAGTTTGCCTGTGAGTCCACTTCAAAATGCAGTAAAGAGCGCCCTCCACACAGTCACGAGTGTAATGTTTGTGGTCAATAAACTGTACAAGATAAATATATGTGTATATTCACATATATATGTCTTTGTGTGTGTGTGTGTGTGTGTGTTTGTGTGTGTGTGTGTGTGTGTGTGCATATATATATATATATATATATATATATAGATAGATAGATAGATAGATAGATAGATAGATAGATAGATAGATAGATAGATAGATAGATAGATAGATAGATAGTACAATATTAGACAATTATTCAATCCTTTGCCATTGAACATAGGCAGATTACACTCTGATTCATTTTAGGAAGCAAGCATTTGTACGGTATGTTACATTTAACTTAGTTCATCGCTCGGCTAGGATAAATGAATAGATATTTTCCTTTTCCTTCGTATACATTTCACCAGCTTGCAATAATGTGTTTATTGACAATATCCCCAATATCTAATAGGTATAAAAGGAGAAAAGAAAAAGCAGACTTCATTTATTGTTGCTTTTTAAGAAACACCAACCACTGACTCAAACAAGAAGCAATATTTTAACCTTTAAGAGTGTGCTATACTTGAATTTATAATAGAGTATAATGACATAATGGTTGCTAATATTGCTTCCAAAATCCCTCTGTTCAATTCAGTGTGATTCAGTGTAAGAGTATTCGGAATAGCATTATAAGAGCGTAATCTGTAAACTTTAGAATTTTGTTCTTCTTGTCTTTGAAGACAGGTTGTAGTGTTCTGCAACATCCAGCCAGCCATCCATTATCCATAGTGCTTATTCTTCAGGATGAGGGCCCGTGGTGTAGTGGTTAAGGTGCTGGGCTCATGTGTTAGCGGTTGTGTTTTTCAACTCCCCACCAGGCCTCCATTGTGCTAAGACCCCTGGGCAAGGTCTTAATCACAAGTCTGCCTCTATCTACTCAGCATTATAAATGGGTACCAGCAAAAATTACTAGGAAGGTAATGTGCAGTGGACCAGGGTCCCATCCATAATGAGTTAAACTCCTAATTGCTTCTCTTAGGAAACTGGGGATAAGCACAAGCCTGACAAGCCAGTAGGTTTTGGTGAAAAAGCCCAACAGAATTTATCTTATTTATCAGGATCCTGGGGAGTTGCATAAAGCCAATAGCAGTTGACTTCAGGTGAAGGATGGGTTACACCATGAACAGGTTACCAGTCTATTGCATTTGCAAGGTTCTGTGCAACATACCGGTACATGGGCATATAGGCTTCCAATCCCAGTCAAATTGAATTACAGTGACTAATATTAATGCAGCCTCAAGTTAAACATGACACATCTTTATGGTCTTTAAGTTGTATTCATGACCATGGAACTAACATGAAAAACAATTTTTTTTCCATGACAGGAAAAAAAACCAAAAAGAATAATTTAATGTATTTTTTCATCATTATTATTATTTTATTTCAGATGAAACACAACACAAAGAGTTATTTCCTGTTCGCTGAATGAATTGCAAGCCCACTAGGCATTATTATTGCATAACTATTATTATATGCATTATGTGTGCTAATTTAACATTAATCCACACACAACAGTCTAGTTTCTAGATTACTTGGACAGACATTTTCAACAACTCGTTCAAAATATCTTTGTCATTAAGTTCTGTACTTAAAAGAATAAAGCCAAACTGACTTACTGTATGATGCAGTCTTTAAAGTAGGGAAAAGGTATTTGACGACTTAAACGACTTTACTGACATAAAGTTTCATCAAATGTATAAGGACTTTACCATTTTCCAAAAAAAGGGCAAATAGGTACATATTTTGATTCTTTTTGTTGATGATGGTAAATGTATGTGTCATTGAACACACCTTCTACGCAACTTTACAGGAAAATTATTACTTTGACTGTGTAATAAACAAAAAAGACAACTAAATAAACCATACTAGTAAATTAGTCTGTTTAATAAAGTTAATGTTAATGTCTAAACTTAGTTCACTATTTTTAAACCTGAGACTTATAAGATAAGATAAGATAATCCTTTATTCGTCCCACAAACGGGGAAATTGCTTTTTTTTTTTTTTTTCTCTCGCTTCCTCCTCACGACTGCCGCACTCCGCAAACACTCAGCACGCGCTCGCACATACACTTACATACATAAGGCACTATTGTTTGAAATTCAATATCAGTTACAGCCATATTGTGACATATTAATAATACTGTAGGGTTCGATTTCCCTTTTTAATTTACTCAAATACACTGAGGGGGGAAAAGGACAGACAACTAAGGTTATGATATGCTCAGAAGTTACTTTGTGGAGTTCCTGAAGTGGGGTTCTTCCCACAGTCCAAAAACATGCACATTAGGCTAATTGGCTGTTTCAAATTGCCCCTAGGTTCGAGAGTGTGTGAATGCATTGGTATGGGAAGCTTTTCAGGGAGCACCCAGTCTTTGCTCAGTGTTGGCTGAGATAGGCACGAGCCTCCCCACGAGCCTAGTATGAGTCAGCGGTTCGGCAAATAAGAAAGCGAGATGAAAGATTCTAATGTGGAGTTCTGTGGCCATCTTGTGGAGATTCATGGCAGCTACAGAACGTTGAGCAGCCTATTGTTTCAGAGTTAATTCAGAGCACAGAATTTTTATCACAGGTGGGAAAATTGCACTTCAACTAATGTTCTAATAAGGTAGATGATTTGTATTTTATATCATGCACTCATTTTCTTAACCTCTTATTCCTAATTAGGGTCACGAGGAGACTGGTGCCCATCTCAGCCGACTCTAGGCGAGGGCAGGGTACACCCTGGATAGCTCACCAGGCCATCGCAGGGTGAACAGTCACACAACCATTCACACACACACTCACACCTAAGGGAGATTTCAGACAGCCAATTAGCCTACTGTGCATGTTTTTGGACTGTGGGAGGAAACCGGAGTACCCAGAAGAAACCCACACAAGCACAGGGAGAACATGCAAACTCCACACAGAAACTCCCAGGCCTGGAACCCAGGCCTTCTTGCTATGAGGCGAACGTGCTAACCACTACACCACCATGCCGCTATTTCATATCATTAATTCAATAATCAATTGAATTTTTGTTGGCAAGGAACAGTAGGCTATATAAAGTGTTACCATGGGCAAGTTTGATCTCAGTTCTTCTGCTGGGATGTGGGCTGCTTCAAATTTGACTGCTGTTTTAATCAGGTCTCATTGTCATGGACATGTACAGAGAAGGGATGGTGAATATATTGGTAGAAAGATGCTGAGGTTGGAACTCCAGACCAGATGGCTAGAGGAAGATCAAAGAGAAGGGATGCACTGAGAGAGGATATGAAGTTAGTTGGTGTGAGACAAGAGGATGCGGAGGACAAGGATGGATGGAAACAGATGATTCGCTGTGGTGACCCCTGAGGGGAGAAGCCGAAAGAAAAGTAGTAGATTCAATTAGGTCTCATTGTGTCATTTGGCCTGTTAACATTCAGGAACAGCTAGTTGAGTAATGTCTCTGTTGTGTGGGCCTAATATTTGCACCGAGAATCGCTGAATGTTGCAATCACGCACACAAACCAAAACAGTTTCAAAAAATTTATGTTTTCATCCATCGGTCAGTTATGTGAAGTCATGTGCCGCGAGAGATGATGACGTTCACGGAAGTACTCGTGACAGACGGGGCAGGAGAGCTTCTCCTCTCTTCTCCTCCGACCCTGAAGCTCAGCTGCAAACTCCTTCTTGTGGTGTGAGCGCATGTGAAACACCAAGTCTGAAGTCATGCGGAATGAGAGGTTGCACTTTGCGCACCAGTTCTGCACAGTGATGCCCATAGAGCTGAGAGTAGGAGGAAGAAGAGGGAGAGAGGAGGTGGTCTGTAAAGGACGGCTGATATTCCTGCACCACACTTCCGGTGTGTAAGGGAAGGAACTGGCTGAGCTCATGGAAGCCGGGGAAATGGTTTGTGTAGGAGACATGTCGCCTTGAAAGTGGGGGAGCAGAATATTTCTGGATCCCAAAGCTGCCTGTTCTGAAGCATCATCTGCACAGCCAGCAGGTCTCAGATGATGCTGCTCCTTAGTGATGCTGATCCGACTTGGTTTGCAGAAGGCGCTCTTTTGCTGCGCATGCGCACTCCAGAGCAAAAAGGCGCTGGAATCGGACTGGAGGCTGAAAACAGCATCTCGGTCCAGGTGTAAAGTCGAAACGGATGGATTTTCCAGTGTTATATCCTCTGTCTTGGACATCTCCGATTTCGATCTCTTGATCTCTGCAAACGCACTGATGCTGGTGCTTTTTAACTTAGAATTGGGAGAACCGGAGAGTTTTACGGTCGGTTCTGTAAATTCCGGGTCATGTGGATAGTCCCTGTTGGCGGGTGTCATGTTCGCCATGTTCTTTTTTTCAAGCAAAACAGGTTTTCTGCATCTCGGACTCGAAGCTTCGTCTCGCTTCCTTTTCCTTTCCTCTGATGGCCCCGACTTTTTCTGCTCCATGTCCCTTGCGATGTTGTGAAAGTCAGTGACGCTGCGCTGTCGGGGTTTCTGTTCGCCGCCTCCCCGCAGCGCGCCCGCTTCTTCTCCAGCGCACAAAAAGCGGCAGTGAGCAAGAAAGGGGTTTTCGTGCTTGAACGCCTGTCCACACTTCCCACACCAGTAACCTGTAAAAAGGAAATAAACCTTCAGTAATATAAAGACACTCCTACGCATTCCAATCATGCCCACGGTCGTTTTCATCCATTTTCTGAGCAGCTTCAGCTAAATTATGGTCGCAGGACGGCTGGCGCCCATCACAGAGGGCGAGGGCAGAGTACACCCTGGACAGCTCACCAGGCCATTGCAGGGCAGAAACACGAAAGTCAGCAATGGTTCTTTTACATGCCTCTCACCACAGACAGTGAGAGACATGGCCGAACGATAACCCAGTTTGGGGCACTGGGGGGACAGCAGACAACCCGTTTATAGTGTAGCTTGAACCCCTAACCTTGGATTCAGCAATCCAGCACCTTACCACCTGGCCACCACTGCCCACAATTGTTTTAGTTAGTAATAAATGTTTTGTGAATATCGGTGCAGCCTAAACAGGGACGCCATTCTTGACCTATAACTATATGAGCAGTACTCACCTTCTGTTTGGGCCCTTGTTCTAATGTCGCTAAAGCCCAAGAGACGAGACAGCTCTTCATCGTACCACACCAGCAGTTCCTCCCCTTCTGTAATGTCTCGGGTAGTGCGGAAATACAGCTGTCCGCTTTTCAGATAAGCCTCTGTGTTCTGTTCTTCTGCATCCAGAGCAGCCTGCACCAACCTGAGCCAAGGCACCACGAACGGAGAACTCTTTAATGCATCTGGATCGACCTGTTGATAAATCAGGTCGAGCCATAACTATTCATGCACAGATTGAAGAAAAGTGCATTTCACTGCACATGTTTTGTGTGGCTTGATAATCCCCTTAATACGACATTATTATTACAGTGAATGAATGCATCCGCATGATGCATGACTCACCCTGAACACGTAGGATTTGCTTCCTCTGTCAAACGACTTCAAGGCGATGAACTCTATCGTGTCATAAAAAGTATTGTGAAGTACACAAGGACCAAAGGACACTCCGGCCGGTATGTCCTGAGTAACCTGGACACTTGTGAAGAAATCAGGGGCATGATGGTGGAGAAATTTGCTGTCGTTGGTCCATAAGGAGCGTGGTATTAAACTGTGCTCCATGGTCCTGAAAAAAAAGACATGATAATAGTTCATCTACACATAAGCTGGCTTGTAGACTCAACGGATGAAGTATTCATGTGAAAAATATTTAAAAAGAAAATATGTTCTATATATTCACACTCATATAATTGAGCGCACTTTAGATATTTCAATAAATCACTGGCATATGGGTATTTTAAACATAATTTAAAACAAACACAGATATTATATTTTCCGGTTTAATTTCTGTCTCATTTAATTTATTGATTCCCCTAAAATTTGACTCCAAAATAGAGCACTGCATCAAGGCGGTAGAATATTTAAACCCCTTTTAAACCAAAATTCGATTGTGCCTAATAGAAAATATATGCCGTTGAATTGGTTGATCTGTGGCAACTATTGTTTGCAAGAATTTATAAATGAATCCAATCTAAGATATGTAACATCACGAGTCAAAAGGTTGCACTTACAGAGGGCTGAGAGGATGCTGCACAGCTGTCGGTGACGGGAGCGCGCGGGAGAGGAGTGTGCGTGGTGTGTGTTGAGGCTGAAGTGCGTGTCCGGTCTGCTGCAGCTGATGTGCGCGTCTGTGCCTTTTTACAGCGCGCTCATTAGAGGAGGAGGCGAGAGCCAGGTTGGCCACTGAGCTCATACATCACAAATAAGCAATTATCACTGAGAGCTTAGAGACTCCCACACGCTAATATCAGACCCTGCAGCAAGAATGCTGCTGTAAATTCAAATCCAGTTCCGGTTTACGTTCTTATAGCCAAATATCTAAATAAATAGTGATGTCTTTTTTTGAACTATCTACATAATCATCCTGATGCTCAGCTAATGATGATGATGATATTATTAATACTACTACTACTACTACTACTACTACTACTACTACTACTGCTGCTATTATTATTATTATTATTGTTAGTAGTAGTAGTAGTAGTAGTGGTAGTAGTAGTAGGAGTAGTAGGAGTAGGACTAGTGGTAGTAGTAGGAGTAGGAGTAGTGGAGGGAGTAGTAGTAGTAGTAGTAGTGGTGGTAGTAGTAGTAGGAGTAGTAGGAGTAGGACTAGTGGTAGTAGTAGGAGTAGGAGTAGTGGAGGGAGTAGTAGT